>JAVXUL010000015.1:637180-655949 GCA_035590515.1 Trichilia minutiflora | reverse complement strand
TAATATATGAATTAGAACATTTTTAGAATACCCTACACTTTCACCTTTCGACAGACCCCATTCAAATTCAACTCCATGATATCGCATCAAATGAACAAACCAAGCATATTTCTCAACCATCACACAACATAAATCAAATAAAAATAATCCTACAGTTGAAATGACTTGCTATACCTCAAAATGAAATGCAAAATTCAAAGAATCAAAATTGGTAACATAAAAAGAAGATGATGAACTTGGAAACACATTCAATTTCTTCAATCCAGCTTTGTCATCCATTGGAAGGCGAGTTTTTGGTAGGAATGGGTAAATTCCACCCAATTCAATTCGTTAATTTATGCTATTTTGATCAATTTAAAAAATTCATAAATCAACATAAAATTTTATAATCTGTCATCAAATATAATCAATTTTATTATTATAAATTATTTTTGTATAAATATAAGAAAATATTATTTTCTCGTGTTAATTTTAACTTTTTCATTTCATTTTCAATTGGCCTTTTTTTTTTGATATGTAAGAAAAAACAATAAAAAATGACTAAGTAATAAAAGAATTTCAATTATAAATACAATAATTTAATATTAAAAAAATATTAGATATATTATGAATTAATTAATTATTTATATAATAAATTATGTCTTTATTTTTTTATAATCATATTTTTTTAAAATAAATTTATTATTTTAACCAATTTTTTATGTTTTTCACTACAAAAGCTCCCATTAGAAGTATTTTTTCAAAAACATGTAAACCTATAATATTATTTATTATTTTAATTCGTTACAAAATAGATTTGTTTTATTTATTTTAAATTTAAAATTATTATTATTTAGCATCTTTCAATTTAAATGTGCCTCCTCGTATATTTTAATTTAAATTTTGATATGTATTTTTCAATTTAAATTCAAAACTTAATCTATAAAACCAATTCAATTTATTTCAAATATTTTGAAATAGATTAGATTACAACATACTTATAAATTAAAATAAATTATTTTAAATATAATTAATAATATATGAATTAAATGAACATTTTAACCTAATTATCAGATACCTACTCCTAATCATAGGAGCCAAAACCCGGATAACTTGATCTCCACAGTCCCGTCGTTTTCATTTCTATTTCAAGTTAAAGTAGTAAAATATTGTTTAAAGGCTTACATGGACGATGTGAAAAGGTGCTATTACGTTTTCGCCCCGACTCTCCTGACAGATTGGAAGCAACGAAGTAATGATGTGACTAACAGTGGGGTATTTGTTGTATCAGCTTGTCCCCACCGTCCTAAGGCCCCTTAATTAATATAAAATTTCCTTGTGGGTTGAAAATAGCCAAACGTCGGCTCATTGGAGCCCTTAATATCAACACCGCAAGTAAATTATATACTAATTAAGACTGTCGATTTGAATAAAATATAGTATTTATTTCATATTAATAAATTTATAATATTTTTTATTTATTTAAATATAATTTATTTATTAATAATATCAAAAATTCTTAATTTAAATATAATTTATTTATTAATTATATTATATTTAATAACTATATTATTTATTTTTTAAATAAATAATATAATATAATATGATTAGATTATTAATTCGATAAAATTTATTTAATTAATTAATATAAAATTTAATTTATTTATTTAATATAAAATAAATATTAAATATAAATAAATAAAATTATTATATTAAATAATTATTTATTTAAGTACGATTATTTATTTAATTAATCATATTTTAATTATTTTTTAAATGAATTAAAAAGGTTAAATTCGAATTCAATACGATTATTAATCGTGTTACATAAATACGATCCGATTATTATTCGTGTTAAAATTTTCGAATCTGAATTCGTTTAATTATATCGAATTTATGTCGAATAATCGTATCGTGATCGAAATTATCATTTCTACTACAAACTAATCGACATCA
Source organism: Trichilia minutiflora (assembly GCA_035590515.1). Taxonomy (NCBI): domain Eukaryota; kingdom Viridiplantae; phylum Streptophyta; class Magnoliopsida; order Sapindales; family Meliaceae; genus Trichilia; species Trichilia minutiflora. The sequence goes on along the minus strand of JAVXUL010000015.1, from coordinate 654,014 downwards.
ACCGATTACTCGCTTACCCCTCGTTTAAAATGCTTTTTTTTATTTAAAATAAAAAAATTCCAATTGCTTCTATCAAATCTAAAAAATACTATCAAAGTAATTAGATTTTGTAAGAAAAAATGTTTTTAATGTGAATTTCTTTCGTAAGTATAAATAAGTTAAGATTGTTTACTTAATAGGAACATTTCTTTTTGGAGATTGAGTTTTATATATTTCCAAATAGAATAATAATACATTAAAATCTTTTATATATTTTTTATATATTTTAAAAGTAAATATAATTTGATTATTTATATTAAATAAATCTTTTAACTCATATTTTTATGAGTGAAAATTTAGTGCTTAAATTATTTTGAATCAAAATTTCAATTCAAATGTATATTATATATTATTTTTAAAATAATTCAATCAAATCTGATAGTATATTATATATGCATCTTATTAAAATAGTTACTTGTAATTTGAATTGATTTAAATTTGATGAAAAAAATTTAATTTCAATATATTTTATAATTATTTATAATAAAATTAAAATTAAAATATATGTGCAAAATAATAAATGCAAGTAATTGCATTTACAAGCACATGTCAAAGTATCCAACAAAAAATATATGCTCAAATAATTTTCACCGAGGTGGAAAAAAAAAAGTTGCAAAAGTACCCTATTATAGCTAAGAGTAAATCCGATGACTAGGGACAAATCTGTTATATGCCATAAGTAATATATCGAAATAATCCAACATGATAAATTGATAGTTTAAAATTAATTTAATTTAAAATTTAAAATATAAATAATGAATTAAAAAATATTAATTTAAATATTTTTTAAATTAATTTAATTAATAATTTAATTAATTTGAATTAAAAATATCTCCAATATATCTATGAATTCTCTTTTTAAAAATACCACATATACAAAATACATATTATAAATGTAATTGGATTCTTATGTATTCAATTTCATTTACTATCAAGCTGATACGATAAAATACATAATTCACGTCTTCAACTTCATCCTCTATTTTTAGAGGGTCTTGTAAACAATCCTGGATTGCTGACTCAATAATTCATTTATTTCATTGGTAGTTAAAAGAAGAAAAAAAACTAATTTTATAATTTTATAAAATAATAAATAACAATCCATATCCATATTGGAGGGTTATTTTTGGAGATGATGGTTATGAATACCATATAAGATATAAGTCTCTCTACATTAATCACGTAATATATTTTCTATGAAAACAATCTATTTACGTATTGGAGATGTTCTAAATGGATTGAAATTTGTTCATCTTTCTATATTATCTAATAAATAATATTTTAATTTTTAAAAATAAAATTCAGTAAAACTAATGATTGGATTTAGAGTTTTACATTAAAACGTATTTATCACACATTTTAAACACAGTTATAATATATTTTTATTATTTATACATTCAATATGAATACAGTTCATTTAATAATGTGCTAATAATTTAAAATACTAACGCAACAAAATAATTGTAGTGTTGTAATTATGTTAATTTTAAATATTTGTTTGAAAATATAAAAAACAAAATAAAATTTTAAGTAGTAAAATATTAATTAAGTCCAATGAGAAAAAAATAAAATAGCACGAGGCCCCATCACATTGCATGAAAGCTATGTGTACGATAACGTGGCTGTAATTTAATGTAAGGATAGAAGTCAAGGGTATATGCTGATCCTGAGGTAAAGCAAAGCAAAGCAAAGCAAGGGGACCGCTTTAACAGCGCCATTGCCAGTGAAAAAAAACAAAATCATGATATTAATATTGACATAATAGATATTATAATCATTTCATTTTCATTACAATTTTCGCATTACTCTCTCTCCCTCTCTTTTTTTTCTTCTTCTTTCATCCATGGTTTGGGCTTTCCTTTGCCTGTTCTTGTCTTATTCTCATTTTTATTATTATCTCTTTCCTCCTTCCTTTCTTTTCGTTGTTGGAAAACAATCAAATAAGTAACTGAAACAACACCCCTACCAACACGTAGGTTGCCTGAGGGAGAGGGAATAACGCTTTAGTTAAAAAGGGAAAAAAAAAGACACAGGGAAAAAAAAAACCCAATGAAAATCAATGAAACGCTTCTGGATTTCTGATTCTTTCAGCAAGTACTGTTAACGTCACCATACCCATTTCATTTCTTGGTTTCATCGATCTTCTCTTCTCCCCCGCTCTCTTGCTTGCCCTCCCACTCAGGTGCTTCGCTTATTTTTTGATCTTTTAATCTTGGATTATTTTGGATGATTGTGTCGTGTTTTTGATGTTGAGGTTCTTTGTTTTTTTTTTGGGTCTTGATTTTTGGTTCTGGTTTTGTGCAATTGTGAGGGATCGAGTTGACCCAGGTTGGGTTCTGAATTTCGTTGGTTCTTCGTCTTTCTTCTTTGTTTTGTCTTTTTCTTTCGTAGGTGTAATGGTTTGATTTGGACTTTCTGTATATCGGAATTGGGTATTTTTTTCCTGGTTCGATTGAATAAATTGGTTAATTGGTTCCTTTTCGTTTTTGGTGCTTTGATAGTTCAAGGAGTGGCTTTGGCGATTTCTGCGAAGTTTTCTTTTTTCTATAAATTTGTATTTTTTCTTTGTTTTGAGTCCGTTCTGGGGAAGTTTCAATGTGTCAAAGTTTTATGGTTGACAATGTGGCTGTTTAATTCTGCTTATATTGATGTTTAATATCCTGTTTCTCATTGTTCGAAATTTGGGGTTTCAGGTCATTTGTTCAACCTTATGAATATAGTTCATATTTGAAGGCATTGGCTATAAAAAGCCAGGTATTTTCTTTTTATTATATAGCTATTTTAATTTATACATTTTTTTCAGCACAGGCTAGAATTGGGTATGATGGGATTGTTGTGGTGACAATTTCATATTGATAAGCACATTGTATCACATAGTTATAAATGATCATATACCGTTCTTTTTTATAGTTGCAGCTTGCATATTGTTTGAAAAGAACCTATGAACCTTAAATTGAACCGGCGGAGACATAAAAAAGCTGTGTTGTGGATCTTGTTGGCAACTTCATGTTACAGTCATGGCAATATCTCATGTATCCCACTCATAAGTTTAGGTATAGCAAGATTTTGATCAAACTGTTTGATTGCTTTGTGCACATTCCATGGGAGCCAGAGGGTGATACTAATTGGTGATAATAATATGGCCTTGAGAATGAAGGATTCAGGAATGCAGCTCCATTTGGATGAAGGAATAGAATGGAAATTATATGAATAGAAATTGGTGTCTTGAAATGTGCAGCCAAAATTATATGATAGCTGTGAATCTTTGGGATAGAATTAGAAAAAAATGAAATAAAAATTGCATGGAATTGATAATCATGTGCACTACTTCTGGTTGAAGCTAGATAACATGGTAGCATTGCATCCATGACCATTATTGGAGACTGCATGTTGCAAGAATTTTCTTTTGGATTAGTTTTATTTTCTTTTTCTGTCTGGTTTAGTCTATTTCTCTTTCTCACTTGTTATATGCTATTTTGACATTGCTAGCATCTTGTCAGCTATCATAGTGGTTCGATGTTCATCCTTTCATCTTTGGTTGCATGAGAAGTCTGTAAGTTGTCCTGCCATTCGTGTTTCAAATTTGGAGCATTCTTTAACATCTTTTAGACTTGTTCTGGTTAGATCAGTTGGCCCCGATGAAAGGTCAAGGGAGTACCATTGGTTCCTTCCCTGAATCCGTTAATACTGATCAGGGTTCTGTTTCCAATAACACTAGTATGAATCAGCAAACTTCTTTGAATAGTATACTGCATCCTGTAGAAAATCGCTTGTCAACTTATACTGTAGCTTCTGATGGTGCAACATGTGTAAATGCTGTTTCTCATGATGTTCAGAGCTTAAGTGGGTGGAATTTGGGTGAACCTAGTTCTAGATTGACTTCACAGAATCAGATGAATGATGATGGAATGAAAATGGAACATGGTAGGTCCACTTCCTTTAGTGCTTGTACTGTGGGTGTTCCAAGGTCAGATGAAATTCAATGTGAACCAACTAGTATCCTTTTTCCTGGGAGACGTAGTATTGTCTGCAGTGGCATTCAGGATAGAAGCGGGCCTTTGTTTTTGCAAGGTTCCAGCTCCAGTCATGCTCCACAAAATGTTAATCGAAATCCAGAATATGTAGGCAACAGTGTTAATGATAGACAGAGTATGCATCTTGGTGTAGGCCCAAATCTCTCTGACTCTGGTGGGCTAGAAACAGATCAGGTGTATCATGCCAGTGCTCCTGATAAAGTTGGAACTTCTTCTGGAAGCACTGCATCACCAAACAATGGTGATGCAGGTTCTTCTTTGGGTGGTTGGGGTTTGTCCTGCAAGAGGAAGGCCCTTGAAGGCACATCTGGACAGTCTTGTTCGTCAGGAAGTACAAGTTACTTTCCTCAAGCTGAAAATGGTGTCTCTATGCGTTATGATGCATCTAGCAGCTTAAGTTTGTCTCCGTCCTCGCAGAATTCCCCTAGTGTTTGTCCTCCTGAGCAGCCAAATCCTAGATTTGGGGTTGGTATGAGAATAGTAGATGATGGCTTTTCTTCTTCAGGTAGCATTGGATATACAGAAAACCGCCTGAGAAATTTTGGTAGGAGAGGGGATCCCAGACATCAACAGGAATCTATACCATTCAGTTTACCATTAACAGGTAGTACCGAGCGGTCAAATTTTCCTTCTTCTCGTTCATCACTGATGCCTCTCGCATTTAGTGATTCTATGGAATCGAGATCGAGAGCAGTACTACCTGCAAATACAAATGCATACCAGAACCACCCTCACGCTGTGCATGTTTCTGCTTTTCCTAGAACTGTGCATCCTTTCCCTTGGAGTGGTGCTTCCACTTCAAGAGCTGGCAGTGTATCAAGTCCATTTATCTCTGGAGAGAGAGGTGCTGCATTACGGGAGGAAAGACATGCAAGAAGCATCTCGAGAAACAATGCAGAGCATGCCATGTTTGTTCCCTCAGCTGAGACGAGAAACATGGTGCAGGATCCAACAAGTTGGAGTTTGGCTACTGGAAGCTCTTCCGGAGGCATTTCGTCTACCACTCAAATTGGATCTAGTTCAAGCATCCATCCTTTGCCTGCTCCTGCCTGGATTCCTCACCACAGTCTCTCAGCAAATAGTCAGCAAAGATTATCAGAATTTGCTCCTTGGTCTTTATTTCCATCTACCGACCCTGACTCTGGAGGTCACAGTGGTCATTTTCTGCCATTATCTTCAGGTCCTTCTTCATCCTCACAGGAGGTAGTTATACCATCTGCTTCTAATAGCCTGGTTCATCATCAACCACAAAGAAGGTCATCATTTCTGATGGAGAGACAAGGTGACGATGTTCTTGGTTTGCCCCGTTCTTTGCAGTCTTTAGCTGCTGACATCGATGGTAGAAACCGCCTGATATCCGAGGTTTGTGTTCCAATTATTTGCTCTCGTTTTCAACTTCATTACCTCTTTACATTTATTGCTTTAAGGCTTTGTTACTGGATATGGAAACTTTTCCTTTGTTGTGGTATTGCTGGATGTCTTTAAGATTATTGTTCAAAATACAGTTAGGAAAGGTTTATTTATGTTAATATTAGACTAGGCTTTTTTTCCTTATTTATCATTTCTTGTTTAGTTCGGATTACCACTATTGCTTGTTTAACTAGGATTAGAAAGACTATATAAAGGCATTCCTTTGTACTTGTTTAGTGTGCTGGTGGTGAATAAAATAGTTGAGTTCATTATTTTTAACATGGTATCAAAGCAGGTTTGAGAGTCAAGTAAGGAGTAAGGGTCAATTGCTTTTATGCAGTGAGGTACCATCTTTAGAGTGGTTATTAAGCATAGATCATAGGATCAATTTAATTTTCTCCTTTTCTCATATCCATAAAAAGCCCTAGCTGTCACTTTCCACCATAAAATCCTAACCATCAACCTATGCAGCCGTTGGCCACTTTCTCCAAAAATTGTCCATCATTTTGAGGCTTTCCTTCAACTCAGAAGAATCAGAAGAAGAAGAAGAAGAAGAAGACAAACAAACCCTAAGAACTGCGAAAAGAAGATCAGAAACCTACGCAGCTGTCGGCTGCCATCAACAGAAATCGTCCGTCATTTTGAGACTACCATTACACTCAGAAGAAGATGACAAACTAATTCTGAGGATTCCCCACCGGGAACATCGCCGGGAATGCTGCAAAAAGGAGACAAAAACTCACTGTGCCACAAAAACCCTAACAGCCAGTGTTCGCTACCGTTGCCAGCCTCTGTTCATCAATCAGCAATTACCATTCAGCTTAGAGTATGTAGGCCAACAAACCCCGACTGAGTATCACCATCGATTTCTGCAGGAACAACACTGAGAGGAAATTGAAAAATCCAAGAACCGTAGCTTTGTTTCAATTTTTCTGGCCATCCACTGCAATTCACAATGGGCTGTCAGCACCAACGAAATCCTCAGTTTGAGATCTTCCAGATCTGACTGTCATTGTCGATGTTAGCTGCCTCTGTACCAAATTAAAGTTTGGGTCAAAAATTGGGTCAAATTAGGGTCAGATTTAGGTTCTGGTTAGATCTTGGGTTCATCCAGTTTGATCGGTTCAGTTGGTTTAGTAGATTCAGTTCAGTCCGTTCCAGTTCAACTTACGTGGTTTGGTTCGGTTTAGTCAAGGTGGTTCAGTTTAGTTAAACCAATTTGATTCGGTCAATCCAGCTTAGTTTGGTTCATCCGGTTTAGTTTAGTCAATCTGGTTCAGTTTAGCCATCTTGTTTAATTCGGTATATCCGATTTGGTTCAGTTTAGCTAATTCAGTCAATATTGTGAACGGCACTTCCCTGAGCACTGCCAAACAATGCAACTATACTTTTATTGAACAAACTACAAACTCAAGTCAAAGTACCTACTTTAAGTTTGAGGGGAGTGTTGAAAATACAATTAGGAAAGTTTTATTTATGTTAAGATTAGATTAGGAATTTTTTTCCTTATTTATTATTTTTTGTTTAGTTCAGATTACCACTATTCCTTGTCGAACTAGGATTAGAATTTTGTACTCGTTTAATTAGGATTAGGAAGCATATATAAAGGCATTGCTTTGTAGTTGTTTAGTGTGCTAGTTGTGAATAAGACAGTTGAGTTCATTATTTTTAACAATTATAATACTTCAATATCTTATGTGCTATTACTTAAGTGTCCAGATGACTATTTATAATTGTGGTGGTGGTGTATGTCTGAGTTGAATTTAACATGCATAGAATTTAGTTCTCACATTGCTGTTGAGCTTCCTTTCATCTTTCTGTTTATATTACTGTTTATGTTCAATGTTTTATGCTAATATCTATATCATATATATGTGATAAATTGAAATCCATTTTAAGCAATTATTTTGAAGTATGTTAAGAAATTCCAATAGAGTAGTTTGATCTGGCTTTTGGAGCAGCACTATTTTTTCTTTTTCTGTTTTCATATGAAGAGTGTTTGAGGTCAGTAATAAAACCTCTTAAGGCACTTCTTATAACCATTCTTCATCACAAACAATATATGAAATTAATATAATCATTCTTCATTACAAACAATATATGTTAATTATATTCGATGGTATTTGTATTTGTTTACTGCTTTGAAGTGTTAGTATTTCCAACATTCAAATTAAGATATATGAAGAAGATAATGTGGTGATTTTCAGAATTGCCTTTAGTATAATATTGTTTGATGTCAAATATACAATTTTCTTTTTCTTAGTGATTCTTAGAATTGCCTTTAGTATTATATTGTTTGATATCAAATACACAATTTTCTTTTTCTTTTAATAGGAATCTGAGAAAACTTTAATTTAAGAAAAACAGATTTAAGTAAAATCTCCTACCAATTCTTTCATGTGTTCATCATGGTCGTCATGTGGATTTGGGAATTTGATTGCAAGATTGTATGGTTTCATTATGGTGTTAGCATGTTGTCATGCATACTTCATGCATGGGGTATTTTGACACCTATTTGGAGTTTCCTTTTGTGAGAAAATATTTAATTACATTGATATTATGCAAAATCAATGTTGTGAATTCTAGGCTTAATTATCATTATGAAGAAAAAAATAATTTACAAGATAATGACAAGAAAGATGATAAGGCAGAGTTTGATGATACTTGTTTAACCTAAGGCTCGTCCAATTGACTTTTTAGATTCTCATGTTTTGTTCTCGTTTTATGTGGGAGGATCCAATTGACTTTTTAGATTTTTATGTTTTGTTCTTGCTTTATGCGGGAGGATATAATGTAAGCATATGAAGGTAAAGATAAGATGGGGTTTTATAAGTAAGCTTATTTTAAGTGTCCACGTTGCAGTCTCTAATGCTTAATGGTGAAGTGGAGGGAAACCATTCCATGGAAATCCCTTTAGTTTTTAGGATGTTCTAGGCCTAGAGCAAGAAAGGGATGAGGTGCTTAGTAAAAGAGCAAGGATTTAGTTACAATATATCTGTTATCGGTGATTGTTGGTCTGTCTGCTTGATATTAAACAATCTCTTTGAACTTGGAACTATTACACAGTCCCTTCTAGATGGGCTCAGTAAAACTTCTCAGATTGCCTTTAGTGATATACTAGATTCAAAGATCTCTAATCAATTGATCACATAATGATAAGTAATTCATTCATAAAACCTTAGAGGGGAGATAAACTTTATTAAGTGTAAAAGCTTTCATATATATTTTGCAAGCCTCTTAGATGCCTCAACTTTAAACCCCTAAAGGAAAGCTCTTAAGCCCCTATACGTTAAAAAATTGCCACCATCCATGCTTATCTTAAGGTTATTGATTTTGATAACTATGTACAATAAATACCTTAATTTCTTCGCAATCAAGACATGGGATGATTATTTTCTTTTATTATTATTGTCAAGTACGATATATTGGCTTAACTAAAATATTTAATTTCAGAGATATTTATTTATCTAAGGTACTATAAATGTAGGTCTTATTATTATTGAAACAAGTTTACTTTTGTGTTTTAGCGTTGAAGATATTGAAAACTTCTGAAGATTGAAAATATACAGTCTAGATTTATGCTTAGCATCAATGAAAGAACCTTTCAGAAGGATTAGAATAATGTGAATGCTTGCTTTTGCCATTGAAATGAATAGGTAGCATGAACTAAATGTAGCATAGTCTTTTCCAAATTTAAGATTATGAAATTAATAGATGAACTAGCATTTTTGAGACGAGAGCTCATAGGGAAGAAAATAGTTAACGGAATCAAATATGCCATATTTATATTTTAACTGTTGGTTACTGGGCTTGATCAGCATACTTCTAATGTTGAACCAAGATCAACTAAGACAACAAAAAGCTTTTGGATTGACCTTTTCTTTGGTGTCAAATTAATAGCTATGAATACAGAAAAGTTATCAATTCATGGAAGAATGGACCTATTGGGGACATACAAAAAGATATTTATGGAGACCTTCATACAAAAAAGTGAAACAGCAGGTTTCTCTGGTCTCCTATTTTTTGAAAAAGCTGGCTGTTGGGTGGGACAGTTTCTTTGAGACCTGGCGTTCTCTGGCCTTGCCAGAGTGAGCTTCTTTCATTACTTGATTGGCATGTCTGATATGTTCATCTTTGGCATTTTTGAAAGAATCATAACTACAACTCAGTGTCATATTACAGATATTGCAAGTAGAAATTACATTAATTATAAAATTCCATAAGAACGTTGAATATGGCATTTACTGATTCTGAAAAACAGAATTTTTCTTTCTCAATTGGTGAATTTTCTTCTGGTCATTGTTTTTTTCTTCTTCTTTTTCTTCTTTTTTTTTTTTTTTTGTTTATCTAAAATATTAACTTTTGGACATGGAGTTCACATGGCTGTTGAAAAATGCTTGTGTGTAAATAATGGTATTTTAAAACTGTCCCTTTGCAGTATCTATTTTACTGTCTACATTGTGTTGGTTACTCTTTTGATTGTTAGCTAATGACTTTAGCAAGGTATAGTGAGAATTAAAAATTCATCTTCTCTCTGTGGCCCAGATTCGTCAAGTCTTGAATGCCATGCGTCGCGGGGAGAACTTACAAATTGAGGTTTGCTTTTAAATTTTCAATGATGCATGCTTATCATTCTTCTCATTTTATCATTTGCTGTGAAATTATTATTTTAGTGAAAAAAATGGCTGCTAGCTTGCTAAAAATTTGATTGAGATTCCTTTTTTCTTCTATAATATCTCACACAATACCTCACATTAGGTGATGAAAAGTCAGTTCACTTGATGTTTTATACAACTCACTGCCGTCGGCGATGAAACATCAATGGTTTCCATGCAAGATTTTGTGCTTGTTATTGAGTTTTTCCTCCTGAAATTAACTTCCTTCTACGCTATATATGCAGTTATAATTGCCATAATAATGTATGTAAGCTTTAGATTTTCTCAATGAAACCAATTTTTGTGGAAATTTATACAAAGCTTTGTAGCTTGAGACAGTAAACCTACATCTAACAGAAAAATGCAAAGGTGATTAATTTGTGTTACCTTGTAAGGTAAATGGTGGCGGTGAAAACAAAGTCTAATTGTGAATACAAGCCTTTGATTGAATATGATCATATGTCATTTTCTTCTTACTTTCCACCGTGCATGATTTTAAAGTTCGGTATTTACTGAGATTTATGTTAGAGAAGAAGACCATGGGTTCTGGGTATCAGAAAGAAGCTATGAGTTGCAAAGATTGTTGAGTTTACAAATTTCATCTACCAATATATTTACCAATATATTTATTTAGGAAATGAGTTTAGAGATATTTTACATGGACTTAGGGATGAATATCAAATAGCAGTTTTGGCAATCGATGGTGTTGTGTATTTGTCCTACGTCCAGTGGCCTTTGAGCTGGCAACTGGCTGTTATTATATATGTGTATACATATATTTGGAGGATGATTAGCAGAGAAAAAACAGAATGTCGCACAATGCACCCTAGACTAAGGGAAACCATCTAGCTTTTCTACTTTGCTAAATAGATTTTCCGACACTTTGTTTAATGGATCTAAGCTGCAAGCAGATACTCGGCATGACTTGTTTTCTTGGGGCAACTGTATAAACCGGAACTGCTTCAGAGAAGAAAATGTTTAGGATCGCTTTCACAAAATAAAATGACTTTATGCAGCATTTGACCTCTATGTAGTGGTTATCTGCAGGATTATATGCTTTTTGAGCCATTCATATATCATAGTCTGGCCGAAATGCATGATAGGCACAGAGACATGCGCCTTGATGTTGATAACATGTCTTATGAGGTAAGAAATGGCAGTTATGCCCCTCATAGATATTTCACATTGAAGGTGGTTCCACTTATATGGAAATTGGAATGTTAGGAATTGTTGGCACTTGAAGAACGCATAGGAGATGTAAACACTGGACTGAGCGAGGAAACCATTGTGCGGATAATGAAACAGGAAAAATACACATCCATTGTCATAGAATCCCCATCAGACCAGGAGCCTTGCTGTATTTGTCAGGTATGAGGAGGAAAAAAGAAAAGCATATATTGCTGGTTCAGAAACTTAATTCATCTGACTTATTGTGTTAATGCCTTGTGGCAGGAGGAATATGTTGATGGAGATGATCTTGGGATGCTGGATTGTGGACATGACTTCCATACGGTCTGCGTCAAACAGTGGCTAATGCAGAAAAACCTGTGTCCCATTTGCAAGACGACAGCCCTTCCTACATGAGTTGGATGATCATTTTGAGGCACATAATTTCTTGCCAATTGCATATTAAAGTAGATAATCGGGTGGATGATATCGTATTTTATAACTTGTCTTGCTTATGAACTGCATTTAGTTTATGAAATGGAGCGGCCAAGAGCGGCCATCATATGTCATAAATTGCAGCATGACAAGTGAGGAAAAGGGCTACCTTTAAAGCATTATGACAGTCACAAAGAATATTTTCAATAACATAAATGACATTTTCTAGCTCTTAGCAGGATACGTATAGTATTTTATTTCTGTTTTCTTTGGCTAGATTTTATTCAGCTTATTTGTTTGACCTGATCATATCTGTGCTGAGTAGCATCTCTTATTTGATTGACACACTTGAATGGTCTCTTAAACGATGCTCCCTTTTGGCCCAATAATTTCACTACTTAGAGCTTGTGTAAAACACCTTATGAAGTCATTTTCTTGATATATTTCTGAAATCATTTTGGACCACTTTTTATTTAGAATGTAAAGTTTGTTCTCGGTAACATTTGTACTCCAACTAAAGTGAGGGATAACGTGGTATCATCACAGTCATTCATTTATGAGGGCTATTCTCTTATTATCTATTATGATATTTTCTAATCGTGTCATGATGTGTCATTTTTACGCTATTATCTACTATGATATTTATAATCTTGTCATGTTGTGTCATTTGTTATTTGTTTTCCAATATTATAAGTACATAATTATTCATATTCGATGTTGCTGAAGAAATGTAGAGGATGTGCACTAGGCTTATGAGTTTGTGAATCCACCCGCGGTTTTCTTGTATGCTTGTGCTGGTGAAATAACTGCTGTTGAGAATAGTTTGTGCCGGTTGAGTTGATATGATATGATGTTGTATCCACGTTTTCTTTATTTTCATCCAACTCAAAAGCACTTCTGTCTTGCGTGGGAAACACTTTGCTTTCTGTTTGTAGTTGATCACACTCAAATCCCAGTTTCCAAAAGGGGCTGGGAGATTTAATCTAAATCAATTTAAATTTAAATCAAATTAAATCCATAATTAGATTGGTTTAAACTAAATTGACAAATGACAATTAAGTTAATTTGGATCTGTTTAAAAATTTTGAATTGATTTTTCAATTGAATTAAATTCATATTATATGTTTAATTCGGTTTAAAATTTAAATTTAAATTGATTTAAAGTGACGGTGGTTATTTTTTAGGTGAATTTAATTCAAACTAACAAAATGAATTGATTTTAAAATTCTTTTGATTAGTTTTTGAATTGAAATAAACCTCAACCGGCTATACCTACCTACCCTTTAGTTTCCGGGTTAAAGATTTGACAAACCCTTGGCCATACAAAGCATAAGCCAATCAAATTTAAGCCCTTCAATAGCAAAAGTAAAATTTATTTCCAGCCAATCGACACGCTCTAGCCTATATTCTTCAATGATCGAATTTCAAGTCATACATAACATCACTCAATGTAAGCCTAATCATTCGTTGAAAGTCTAATCGTAACTTAAAAGAGACTCTTCTAGAGCTTTGATATAGGTTCAAATCTTATTGAACTGCAATTTCTTTATATTTTCCTATATTATTATTAATTTATTAATTTTACCAGTTTTAATTTTATTCTATTTTAATATTCCAAAAAAAACAATTTTTTTCCCTTTTGGTGCAAAACGGCCATCTTTCCTTCCATGGTGTTTCAATAATATACTTTCCATGGCAAATTTGGTGAAAATTCAAATAGGTTTTGAAAATGGGAAAACCATAGCTTACTTTAATAGGAAAGAGATTAAATTATAATTGGTTGAGAGAATGGAAAATGGTAATGTTATATTTTGTTACCATAATTACTATTTGGATTATAGCAAAAGAAAATATGGAATTTTGAATAAAAAAGAGGAAGAGCCCAGCCAGTTAAACACCGTTTAATCAGTGAATTTCTAAAAATATATATTATTTCTCTTCGTTTTCGGATACATTAATATCCAAGAATTCATATATAACAAATGGGTAAGTACTAGTGTATAATTAGGTGGTTCCATCTCATAAGAGACAGTTGTTTTTTTGTGTCTGTCCTAAGTTTGATCCATTGAGAATGTATTTTTTATAAGAATCTAGTGTAACTGTTGGTTTTACTTGAATTATCTTCTTATGACGGTTATATAAAAATAAAAAAAAAAAATTTTAAAAAGGCTCAAACTTAACAACTAGGATTTCTTGCTTTTTTCAGCTAGATTCAAATATATTAATATGATAATATCAATAATCAACACATGCATGCCGAGATTGCCCTTAAAAATCATCTTTATGATCCCAAAATAAGATTTTATCTAAACTTGATAATATTGACCATATTTTCATAAACTCAACATCAACGATTAAAGAATTAACATTAGGAATTGTTGTAGATTCATAGTTTTAATGGGAAAATTTCTGTGTACCATATTCGAATTATTATATATATTTACATGAAACCAATATTATTTTGTCAAATAAAGTAAATTAGTTTTTGAGATAGAGGTATAATAATACATACGACAGTATATGATATTATATGATCAAATAATTGTATGATAAGGTAATAGGAAAAATTAAAAACTTTTCTTTATTTTTTGGATTCAAACATAAAAGTCTCTCCTACATATATACATGTAAAAATTAAGAATACATTATATATAACCTCAAACAAATTTTTATCTTTTATTTACTCTTTTTTAAAAAAAAAAAATTACCCACACCTAAGGAATTTTATACAAATCCCAATTTTTATTAACCCTAAAATCCAAATTTGAAGAAAGGAGTAGTAACTTTAACATTCATTTCAATTTAGAACATATTAGTAATGTCGTTTCTAGTAATTTCAAGATAACATGGTGTAATTTGGTTGCCAAATCCAATGCCAAGTGGGGTCATTATGATAGTAAGTGGGACCCTAAAATAAAAAAAAACCAAAGAAATCTTTGTAACCACGCACTTGGTTTAGCTTATATATATCCGTTTCTTTTTTGATATATGGTAACGGCATTAGCTTATGATTGTATTTTGTGCTCTTCCTTCCCACAAGGAGAGTACTCTTTTACACTTTGCCACCTTTTTAAACGTCCTTTCCTTCCTTGTATCAACCATTTCTCTTTCTATCTCTCTCTTGAAGCCTCTCTGTCTGTCTGTCTGATTGTAACGATGTCTGAGAAAGGACGAGGAAACGAGGGTTTCTTGTGGGAAAAACAGTCGGGGGCCTTGTTGATTTCGGATCATTCAGGCGGGAGTGAAAAGGGAATTTTGCTGGGAAAGAATCCACCGTCGCTGCCGCCTTCAAACTCGAACAGCCCAAAACCGATGGACGAAAATAACATTAATGAACCAGCTATGGTAGCAACTGCGCCAAGCAAGAAGCGAGGCCGAGGAGGAGGAGGAGTTGGAAAAGATAATGGAAAGTTAAAGGGAAGTGGTGAGGTGAAAGAAATTGGTGAATCAGAACATGAGATGCATATATGGACAGAAAGAGAAAGGAGGAAGAAGATGAGGAATATGTTTTATAATCTTCATGCTTTGCTTCCTCAGCTTCCTCCTAAGGTATATGAATTACAATAATATATAATATCAAACCATAGCTTCTTCAATTTGCTTCTTTTTTAAATCTTAAATAAATACAAGCTAAATTTTTCTTATTTCAAACCTACACGAGTGAAATTTGAACTATGAAGTCTTTAAGAGATTTTACCGATTGAATCAACTGATGAATAATATTCACTTTTTCAATGATTTTCTCCTTTACTTTTTTTTTCCTTTTTTATGATAAAAATATTTGAGCTGATAAACATCATATCTTCTTTTTTTTTAATTTTCTTTTGTATGATGGTGGTGCTTTCTCTCTCTTTCTGAATTCTTTATAAGACAGCCATATATAAATGAGTTGTCTTCGGAAAAAGAGGATCCTCTTACGTATACATTTTGTGTTTATTTGATGGACAGTTAGCCAGAATTTTTAAGCTTTTCATTTTGTTTCGCTCGCAGACAGTTAGTTTTTAGGCTTGGGTATGGCCATATCTACATTATTTCATTTCAAGTTGCCTTTTAAAAAAAATTGAGTCCTTCACGACACAAGAAAGAAATTTGATTATATTCCAAGTCAATTGCACCCATTATATATGTAATTTTTTAGGAATGTGTCAAATTATTACATATGAGTGGAAATGTGGAATGTATATTAAGCTTCTTTAACTAAGCATTAGATTAGTTCTTTTAAAGGTATGCCTTCTTAGTTATTCTTTTCTTCATTTGATTCATAATTTATTTCATCAAATTCTTCCATTTTGCTTTTGATTTCTGATATTTGGCTCTAAACTCTTTCAAGTTGACTCCGATTACGGGTCACGGTCACCTCCTTCAGCTGTGGAATTTTTGCATATAAAATTTTCCAAATCAAAACTATAATTAAACTGACAAAAATAATTAAAGGGAGAATTCTGTTCTTCGTAAAATACCGGTCTTATAAACTGTTCAAGAACATACTCTATATTTATATGAAGAAACATTTATAGTTTGTAAACATCTTATTTCTGTTAATTTTTGAATTTGTACAGGCTGACAAATCCACCATTGTTGATGAAGCAGTGTGCTACATCAAAACCCTACAGCAAACTCTCCAAAAGCTACAGAAACAAAAGCTAGAAAGGCTTGAAGGTGTCTCAGCTTTTGGCTTTGAGGCATCGGTAATAACCCCACAAAAGCTAGCAGGTTTCAACACGAACTCGAGGGAGGCATTTATGGCTGATCAAATTCAAGGTTCTTCTGATAACTTGATCGGCGCCATTGATGCAAACAACTCTTCAAATTTGCTATCAGTATCACCTAATTATCCTGTAAACTTTCAAACATGGACATCATCTAATGTTGTGTTGAACATTTGTGGAGATGAAGCACATATAAGTATATGCTCTTCCAATAAGCCTGGGCTATTCAGCACTATTTGCTATGTGTTGGAGAAGCACAAAATAGAGGTGATATCAGCTCAAGTTTCCTCAGATTTTACTCGACGAATGTACATGATCCAAGCACAGGTAAGTATAAATCTTAATTAAATTGTTGTTGTGCTAGTGGTACAACAAAATTGTGTGG
>JAVXUL010000015.1:579096-618565 GCA_035590515.1 Trichilia minutiflora | reverse complement strand
GGCGTTGTTGTCAATAGCTTTTATGAGCTTGAGCCTGCTTATGCTGACCATTACAGGAAGGTTTGGGGACGGAGGGCATGGCATATAGGCCCTGTTTCTTTATGCAATAGGACGATTGAAAATAAAGCTTTGAGGGGAAAACAATGCTCCATCGATGAACACGAGTGCTTGAAATGGCTGAATTCAAAGAAACCCAACTCTGTTATTTACATATGTTTCGGAACTGCTACCAATTTTACTTCCACTCAGTTAACAGAGATTGCTCTGGCGCTTGAATCTTCAGAGCAACAATTCATTTGGGTTGTGAGAAAAAGCAAGAATGGCGAAGAAGAAGAAAAAGAAGATTGGTTGCCTGAAGGATTTGAGAAGAGAATGGAAGGTAAAGGACTAATTATAAGAGGTTGGGCACCTCAAGTTTTGATACTCCATCACGAATCAGTTGGAGGCTTTGTAACCCATTGTGGATGGAATTCAACTCTTGAAGGAGTAACTGCCGGCTTGCCTATGATAACCTGGCCAGTCTCTGGTGAGCAATTTTACAATGAAAAGCTGGTGACGGATGTTCTGAAGATCGGTGTTGCTGTTGGTATTCAGAAATGGTCTGGATTAATGGTTGCGGGAGAGTTTGTGAAGTGTGAAATCATCGAAAAGGCAATGAAAGATATAATGTTGGGTGAAAAGGCAGAAGAATTGAGGAGCAGAGCTAAAAAATTTGGGGAGATGGCAAGGAGAGCGTTTGAAAATGAAGGTTCATCTCACTCGAATTTGAATGCTTTAATTGCAGAATTACGTTTCGCATCGCCATGGAAACAAAAAGATTAAACAAAGCTAGAAAATCATAAGCATGTTCGTATTATTACTGTTTACTTTTTATGTGCATAATAATATGTGGGTGTACAGAGTTTGCAAAAAGAGGAAAATGATAATTGAAACACGAGTTTAATTAGATTTTTATTTTTCTTTAAATATAATTTATTTAAAACAAAATCTTAAATATACAGAAATAAAAATATTAAGGGGGTGTAATAGCACTAATTAAATTTTTAACATTCTAATTATTGTTCCAAAACGAAGTTGAAACCAGAAACTAAAGCAACAACATACTCTGATTTTCTTTTTTTCATTCAGTTACAGCAATCACTTGTGTTTCTTTGCAAACATCCTAGAAATGTAATCTTTTGGTTTAAAAAGAAAAGAAAATTAAAGGACTTTATTCATATAGAAAATTCATTAAAAACCAACAAATGTTACATTCACAATGAACAAAGCATTGTCACCAAGGCTACCCCAACCAACCACCATAGTTGAACTGATCTTCTATTGGAATAAGCAAAGCTAGAATGATCAGCTACAGCTGCAGCTGCAGCTGCAGGAGTTGGGGTGACACCACGTGCAGGCAAGTCACATGCTCCGAAAGTCATATTCGCCTGCAGATAAGAGAAAAAGACTGAAAACAATCGAATAACAGAATTCATTATAATCTCCCAATCATTTACTTGCTTTTCTTGTCCAGTAAGCTTTTACGTTATAGACGAAAAAGTAATGGTAAACATAAGTTTTTATGTAATTTTTGCAAACCTTGCAATTGGCAATGTTGCCACACCCACAAACCAAATGACCATTGACCCCATCTATAGCTTCTGGGGCTCCCCCGCCGGCGCTCCTCTGAAAATTCAAATGCAAATAGTTGGGAATCATTTCATTTCATCCTTTGTATGCTTGCTTTAGCTAGTAAGACATATATGAAACCATACCTTGTAATAGTCAACAGCAATGAAGTTAGGCCATCGTTTGCCTGCAGCTTCATAACATGTGTTCACCGTAGTTCTCAATGGAGCTGAATTATGTTTGCAAGCTTGGGTTATATCTGGTCTACTAGGAAAGAAATTCACTAAGACTAATGATCTTGATGCTGTGTTCATAGGCGATGATTCTTGACGGTTTGGACACACACCATCTACCATCCCACCGTCCCCGTCTGTAATATAAACAGTTACACACTAGTCATTATCATCTTAGTTTATTTGTAAACATTTTCTTTTCTTTCCAATTGAATTTTCAGATTAGAAATATCAATAGAACATTAGGAATATCAATAGAACTCACATTGGTTTTCTACCATATATCTCCACTGATAGGCAATTCCTTCCGAGGCCTCTTTAGCTGATTTTGAAGTGAAAACCACTAAACGCTGATTCTTCTGGATCATATCATCAACTGTTGGCCAATTTCCGCCATTTTTTGGCATGCGAGATATTGGAAACCAGTACTTTCTCAGGCCAGCAGTATTAAACACTTTAGTCAGGCCATTCGGGGATGTAACGTAATCCTCAATGATAATGGTAACAATTTCTGTAGGGTTGGCTTCAAGAAATGCTTGAACCTCTCTCAAAACATTTATGGCAGGTTGCTGAAAAATCATACTATATATCAGCTAGCTTTTTTTCAAGAGAAAACAAGCAACTCAAAAACTTAAATGGCATTCTGCATAAGGATGGAAATGGGTCGGATATGGTATGAATATAACAAAATCAAACTTATATCCATTACAAATTACTAATATTAAACTCTAGACCCATAGCAGGTTCAACATCTTATCAGGAAACTTGGTTTTATAAACATTGATTAATTACTAAACTCATGCGGATATTCATAAATTTGTAATAGATATTTTACTTCATCTAAAAAATTATTTTTCAATCATTTTTATCTAAACTAAAGCAAATAAAACTACATACAAAATTTTCTATTCAAATTTATATATGGTATAACCATCAAACTAGTAACATATATGATATATCATATTCAGTATCAAAAAATATGTATACAATAAAGTCTTAAACTATAGCACATATTAAACATTAAATTCACGAATAATTTTTTCTTAGAAAAAAGTCCATCAATATCCAAGCAATTTGTTAACAATAAATTTATAAAAATTAACATATAATGTAAAAGCTACAATAAACATATCAATCCAAAATAACATAGGTCATGTAATTAAACTGATGACCAAATTCCTTATGACCAAATAGTGTAGATTAATATTATAATAATTTTAAAATAAATTACTTTTAAATTAATATTAAAAATATTAATATAATGAAAATATATAAAAGTAATAATATTTTTTTTTTACAAAAATATTTATAAATATTCCTTATCCATAATGGATATCGACGGATATTATATTCTACTTAGTCAAATTATCATCCCTAATTTTGAAATAAAAATATGAAAAGTTTAAATCTCCATTTGATAATTCTGAAAACCAATGAAGTTAGAAGAATAACAGTAAACAGTCAATAGAAAACAAGTGGTATGTAAAATTTCATAACTTAAAACTAGGATTCATAATTTATTTTAAATTCAAATTCTCGACCGGAAAGAACTAAGGTGTCTATAATGCCTGCTTACTTACAAAAGCTGTAGAGTTATAACAATTCCCACCGAAGGAATGACATAACCAGATATCGTTCAGGAAGTCATACATGTCGAGCATTAAACCTCTAATACCATTCTGCAAAAGGGAACCATTTTTGAACTGAAGTTATCATAAAATAACATAGTCTAGAAGAAAGAATCATAGTCATTATCAATGGACTAAGTTTATAAACATTAATAAAATATTCAAACTCTGTCTACCAAGGGGAAAGACATAAAGAACAAAAAGGAAAAAGGATTTTCTCAGGTAGTGATTTTGCAGCAGAATTTTAAAGTTTTATTAAAGGCTTAACCTAATAGATTCCCCAGCAGGCAGCAAGTGGTTATGCAACAGAACTGAAGAAATTAAGTTCATTGTTTGTAAGTTCACATATGTTTGTCGCTTCACCTTAAGGGAATACATTGTTAACATTCATCTGAAGCAGGAAATGAATGGGATGCTTGTGTTATAAACAAAACATATTGGACAATACTTTATTACAATTCAAGCTTAATTATTCATCTTGCAACACCTAACCTAATAATCAATTGTGCTTTTTTCAACCCTAAGTACTGGTGAAAGCTTGCTTTCCAATTCGAAAAGATGCAGAGTCCAGGAAATGATACAAGCCATAAGGCACCTAATTCGTTCAGTTTCTTTTCAATCAACAAAGAGTAGGTGAAAAGTCTTCCCAAATGTCATGGCCAAAAGGTGTTTCCAACAACTAACTATTAGAAATACCTGGCAATTCCAGCAGACAATTAAAATATAGGTGGTATCCATGTTCAACAGTGAACACTTCCACTTTTCAGACAAGAAATTCTTCTGGGTTTCTTTTATATTTTCATCTAAAAAATACCAAGAATTAAAAAAATAAATAAAAACTATGTCATCCTCCTCCAATAAGACCAAATAAAGAAGGACTTAATGGTCTTTTCACTACATAGATGCTTTAATTTGAAGCAAATAAAGATTTAACCAGCCAACCTTTACAGTAAGATAAGGTACCGATCAATGATTGATGTATTTTAACAAGAAGCAACAACCGGCACCGCCAAACTGGCTCAGAGACTAAACCTTTTACGAAGCAGAGAAGATCAAGAGAGAAATTAACATACATTAAGTTGGCTGGTAATGGAATCCTGCTGATTTTCTGGAGTAATAATCAGAGATCCAATTGGAGACTTGGCTCCAAGTATTGCAAATGAGTTATGAGTTGTTAGCCATGAGTACCGATTAAATGGCAGTCCCTTCACCTAATTATTCCATCAGAAACCCAGAACATGAATTATCTGTATATGCAAGAGAATAAACCACGGAAAAATGAAAATGTTCAGACCTGTGAAGTAGGGTTTAGAGGCTGGATTCTGGTGCATCTTGGGCGTACATTTCCATTAGCAAGACAAGTTTCACAGTGTAAACCTTTGTCGCAGTTTCTATTTGATACACATGTTTGTCCCGCCTGTTTTTTGCAGAATCACACACCAAAAGAAAAATGGTCAGAAAAAGAACAGGTTTTGGAGAAATAAAATGTTAGATTTGTTACCTTGAGACCGGAGGAAGGGCTGAAGAGCAGAAGAAATGACACAATGATAATAGAGATGAGTTTCTGCGAGTGATCCTAGAAGTGTTAGTGTTTAAGTAACCGAAGAAACTGACACTAACAAGAGCAGATAGAAAGTTGATGACTTGCCTGCATTGATGGTTTGTTTCTGTGTTTGTTTACTTAGAAAGAGAAGATAAGATTTTTGAATATGTTTTCTCTTTCTCTTCTTCCTCCTCTGCAATATCAAAAAGAAGAAGAAGAAGAAGTTATCTGTTTTAGAATTGTTCTGTTCTGTTCTGTTTTCTTGTCAACTGAGAAAACAAACCAGAATTACAAGATAACTGTTAAATCCTCTTCCCAATGAGGTATATAAATCTTAAAAATAAAATTTAAATTTTAAATAATAGATAATAATAATAAATAAATAACATGACATGACATTTATTTTTTCATGAGAGAGTATCTGATAAATACTTTTGGGATCACATAGAAAATTCCCTGTACGGAGCTATCATACATGGAGATCGCAGCAAACTCTGTTGCTTGGAAGCATTACCTTAGATTTTGTCCAAAAACAATGCGTTTAATTCTTGAAAATGTTTCAAGGAAATGAAACCGCTTTTGCTTGCCATATCAAGCAAGTCATAAGGAACATTATCTGTAATGTGTATCAAATGTATGGACAGGAAAAGTCTTTTTCTAAGAAAAAGCTGTAAGTATATATGTGTACATATTAAAGTTCGAGTTCACAAAACCGGTTGGCTTGGTAGTTGAAGTTCATTTATGCGAGCTTTTGTGTTTTTGGTTCGATTTTTGTTATCAGTATTTTTTTATTGAATATCTAAAAAATTGAGTCATAAATTTTATCGGAATTGTTCTTCTGATAAATGATAATAGACAACATACTAATTCGACTGATACCTATTTTCAATTGATTTTTATTTGAATTATCATTTTAAAAAGTGACAATAATTTAATTCGACTAATATTTATCCTCAATTTAATAAATTAAGATTTTGTACGTATAAAAAAAATTTTTCAAACCCACTGAGAATAGAATAAATTAAATCAAGAAATTATCAATAAAAACATATTAAGATAACTCATTAAATCATGATCCAAATCCTTGTCATAAATCAATAATTAATTATAAAAAAGAATTATTTTTGTTTCTAAACAAAAATTATCTATAATTTTCTATCAAAGCAAATAAAAAAAAGTAATTGGTAATTAAAAAATAATATAGAAACTCTTGATAAATAAATAAAAATATTTCACATTCCAAAAAATCTTAATTCTATACTTTTAACAAACATATTTATTTTATCACATCTCCATGCTTTTTGAGTGTAATAATTCATCTTCCATTAACTCTTTATTAAAAGGAAATTGTTTTCCTGACAAAAACTTATATTAATTTATAACAGAATTTTGTTTACGATATATTTATTATTTATAATTATTTTTAATATTTAATTTAATAATTAATAATAAATTTTAATATGTTAAAAAATATAATTATTAAATATAAAAATTTTAACAAGTATAATAAATATTGTTATAATTTTTTTTATAACAGCTAGTGATTTGGAACTTGGATGATAACTACGCTTTACGATCTCGAATTCGAGTTGTCATGATTTTATTTCGATTGAAATATTAAAGGATAGATCAAGGATTTTATCTCATATTTTCTACAAGTGATCCTTACACATGCACACTCTGACTAAGATAAGAATTCGTATGATCTGCAATCATATTCTTCTTAAAAATAGATACTAATCCTGTATCTGATTAAGATCAAATGCTATGTGGTCGTGTATTAATAAAAGATTTTATTAACGGGTATTTATTAAAATTTTTATGTTTAATAACTTATAATTTTTTAATATATTAAAATTTATTATATTTATTATATTAAATATTATAAATTATTATAAATAATAAATGTAAATTTTTAATAAATATTATAATAACACTCTGCTAATAAAATTTATAAATAAATATCATATTGTGGTTTTGATTGTTTCTTCCTAACTGTAAAATGCATGTTTTTAAAGCGAAGTAGAATCAAATGGACGCTGATTAACGTGAAGCATAGCTTGCACGCAAATTTATTATGTCAAACAATAGAAATCGACAAAAAGTTTCAAAAAAAGAAGTAGATTCGAGTTGGCATCGGATTACTTTTTAAAAGATTGCAAAACCCTGGTTCATGATTCATGAAAAAGCATATAAAAACAAAATAATATATAATCCTCTCACCCCTTCACACATTAAAAAATATATATATATATATTCGCTTTACATAAATTAAAAAATTTCATATTAAATATTATTTGAGTATATATTAATTTATAATTGAATAATAATAAATATATTAGGAATAAATTTAATAATAAATGTCTTTAAAAAATGTGATTTATTGTGATAAAATATAAAATTTAAGGAATTCGAATTTAAAGAATGATAACAGGGGATTTATGAGAATTTTCCACGTGTATAATAAAAAAAATATTTACAATTATTATTTTAATTATATAAATAAAACAATCATGTGAATCCCAAACAAACAGACATATATGCGCCAGCATTTGTGTCTTATCCACCACTTGGCACTCCATTGCCTTGAAAACAGCAACAGCAATTCACTGGCTTCCACATGATGCAATGCTACTCCAAGTATATATAATATAATGATATTGATGGAATGGAATGTTTAGTTTAAACCAAAATTCATGAATTAATAAAAATAATTGAAAATATCAAAAAATAAATTGTAATGGGTAAAATCATATTTTTCTCATTTATTAGAAATAGAAATGAAAATAAAATTATTTAATAATGGGCAATATTATATATTCACCAATTTTGTCATCATATATATATATATATATATACAAAAAATATAACACTCAGTAAATTAAGATGATATGTCTTTTAAATTATAATTATAACCAAATAAAAAATTATTGAAAGTAAAGTATAATTATATATTTGTAATAGTTGTTATTTTATTTAACTTTAAAAATACTTTATAAATATTTATTTTTATACAATAATTTAAAAAATGGGAGGATTTATAAGATGCAATTCTCTTTAAATATTAAATATTAATATTAAAATATACATATTTATTAAAAATTAATATTATCAAATATTTTATTTTTAAAATACAGTAAAACGACTCCAATTCAAACAAAAACTAATTTTTAAGTAAAGTATTAAGCTTTTAGAATTAATTAGAAGTACAGTAATTTTAATTATATGCTAAATTTTGAACAAAAAATGAAATAGAGATAAATAATTACCGAATATATATCAGATATAACTTAGTGTTAATGAATTGAGTCTGAGATATATGATTTAAATATACGTCCTAAATTTAATTATAATTAGTTATTTATAATTTTAGTGAGATATTTAAATAATAATATATTTAATTAATATCTCTTTAAAAATTAATTAAGTAAAATCTATTAATTAAAATAAAATTTAAATACTCTAAATTATCTTTAAAAAAGAACAGAGTAGATAAAAGAAATAATGTGGACAGCAAAAAGGTTTGTATGTCTTTATAAGAAAAAAGTTTAAAGGATAAGATTCTTCTATGGCACCAAAAACTTTAATTACCTTCTAATATGTTATCCTCAGTCCTCTCAATTATATTTGGTGCCAAAATCCTTCTCTTCTGTTTCTTACTTTTATTTTTATGTTAATTTGTTGTAATATTGATTTCGGATATAAATATTCATATAATATTTATTTTGTAAAAAGGAAAAAATAGTTTAAGAATGTGTTTCCAAATTCTAACTCGAAAAAACTAAATAAAATAGGACTAAGAGTGCTGATTGGAGGCAGATTCACATCACGGGAATAATCTTTTTCTTGCTATAAATTCATAATGCGAACAGATGGGTCCTACATTCTGCCCTCCAATGGGCACGAAACAAGAAAATGGTTTAGAAACTCAAGAAGCTGGAGGAAACCTTGGGTGTGTAGTTCAGTCAACAACCGCATTCACTACCAACACACACGACAATGCTCATCACTATTTCTCAGACAGTACTCACGTGTAGTTTCTTGCTGTTCTAACTCTAAACACACGCGAGTCTTGTTCCTTCACACACAATCCCATCTCTCTTTCTTGTCTGTTTGGCACTCGCGGCGTCTTCTTTCTTCATTCTGCCATGGAGGTTTTAAGACAGGCCCTTTTGTTGATGGGTTTACTGGCATTTAATGGAATACAGCTTCAGTCAGTAATGGCAGGTCAGTTAATGTCCGTGAGAGTGCATCTCTCTCTCTCTCTTTTCCGTTTTAATCTAGGTTCTTGCTATTTGCTTGAAATTACATGAAAGGGTGACATTTATTTTATATGTTTGTGTTGTTATTTGTTTTCTAATATTTTCTGGATTGGTTTTTGTGATAAAGGTTGAATTTTGGATATGGGTCTGGTTGGTATTGGTTGGTTTTGAGTTGTTCTTGGTTTAATTAATTTTTTATGGCCTTTTTATTTTATTTTATTACGCCTTTAGAATTTGTTAGTTTGTTGAAATGAATACAACCATTGTTTGGCTTATTGAGTTTTAAATCTTAACTGACAATGCGGTCAACTGAAATATACCTACTTGTTACTTGACTTAGCTTAAAATGGTGACTTTGCCGACTAACAATGCGGTCAAGTGAAATACACCTATTTGTTACTGGGCTTAGTTTAATCGACAGTTCATAATGATATTTGTGCTAAAAATGTATGCAGAGCTAGTGACTTTGACGGTTGGATTTTGTGATTTGCTTTATATTCTTTTGGCAAATGCAAACAAAAATGTTGTTTCCTTAATTTTGTGATGGTTTGCTTTCTTGAAAATTTTCTTCTGATTACGGGTGGTCATTTCGCTCTAAGGCTCTATCTATGCTTACCCATCCACAAGAAATGCCACCAAGATTTAAACTTTTCGGCTTTTATTCGTTGACCTCCAGTAGTCCTGACGTTCTCCATACCTGCTGCCATTTTTTATGTGTACGCATTTACTATCCAGTTCACGTGTCTAAGAATCTGATCCCAAAACTGTGGTAAATGTCTTTGATGGCCAGTTCTCCTTTTCATACCAATCTTTGCTTATAGAACTTTTTTTCGCCTGAATCAATGTTCTTCACACAAAAGGAGTGGAATGCATCTGGTCTGGGAAATAAAATACTAGGTTTTTAACACTGTCAAGAAATTGTATATAGCATGGTTGTTATTGCCCAACTTCTTTGGTGTATCATGCGGTAAAGCCTGACCAAAGAATTTTCATTTTGTGAACATTAGACTCATAAGCCTCACCAAAAAGTAAGATTTTGATTTTGATTTTGATTTGCTTTGCTACATGGCTTTAATTTTTTCCAAAGCTGTTTTCGCAGCTCTGGAGTGTCTTAGAGAAGTTAGATTGGTAGTTACATTTGAAATTTGTTACTGGAACTTCCTTCTGCCAGTCCATGTTACATGCACCAAACTCCAAATTAAAGTAAAGGAATTTGCTCTCTCACAATTAATTAAGTACTTTTAATGGTTTTCAGATTGCCCCTTGGATTTGAGTGGATCAAACTTCACTCTTGTGGCTTCTATGTGTTCTAACAAAAATGACAGAGGAAAGTGTTGCCGCTATATCAATGCTTTTGTTGCTGTTTCTATTGCTCGATATGCAAATTCAACAAGCAACCTAGGGGTTCCTTCAGATTCATCTGACATCT
The DNA here is from genome assembly GCA_035590515.1 of Trichilia minutiflora. Taxonomy (NCBI): domain Eukaryota; kingdom Viridiplantae; phylum Streptophyta; class Magnoliopsida; order Sapindales; family Meliaceae; genus Trichilia; species Trichilia minutiflora. Next base: position 607,862 of record JAVXUL010000015.1, on the reverse strand, counting down.
GCCTTCATTCCATATCACAAACCATGGAACTGTATGGGGTTCCACGAAATGCCACGGCCTTCTGTGGGTTCGGGACAAAAATTCCTGTCAATTATGACTGTGGGGGTCGAACAACAGTCACACAGATGCTACAGTCTCCACAGTTCGCAAATGTCACAGAAAATTGCAAACTACCGCTTTCAAAGGGAAGTGATTGCAGGAGGTGTATAAATGCTGGCATTTTATACCTCCATCATGTGGTAGGAGCAGAAGATAACATGACATTGAGTACTTGCCGTGATGCAACTTATGCTGCAATTGCTAGCCAACTTGATGATGCTTCAGCCATAGAGATTGCAAGTTGTTTTTTTCAAGTTCAAGGAAGTAACATCACTCCAGGTATCCATAATTTTGAAGCAAAAAGTGAAATTTAATATTTGTAGGTTTGCGTCTGTCAAATTATTTTTCTCCCTTCTTTTATTTTTTGGTTTCTTGTTAGTCATTTTTTTAATATTTATTATTCGGTGATCTTTTAAGAACTTGATGCAGTGAATCTAATGCTGGCTTTGTCATTTCTTATAATCAGAATAAATAAATAAATGCATAAAATAATTTGTAGACCCGGTAGAAATCTGCATTTTCAATCACCATTGCCCCAGCAATGGTGCTTTGCTTATTATCTCCATTATAATATTCCATCGACATATCTGTATCAATCATTTTTACTGTAACTTATTTTTTTTCTACCTAAAACTGTTGAGTATCAAGTGATGTTGGAATTTTTTTATAAAAAAATTAATTTTGTTCTGGTATTCAATCATTTGATTAATAAGTTTATGTAAATGAAATTTCAGAACCATCCCCATCATCTCCAAGTCCTTTGGTTGCTGCAAGCCCAAGTCAACTCACAATGGGTGTACCTCAAAAGGAAAACCACCATCGCTATCACCTGACACTAATTCCTGGTATTGGCATTGCAGTTACAGCTGTTGCTGTTATGATGTTGATAGTCTTGGTAATTCTTATACGTCGGAAAAGCAGAGAGCTAGAGAATTCTGAGAATATGGATAAAACTTCTTTGAAACCACCCTTCCCACCTTCTCGATCTATAAGAAAATTTCAAGAAGGTTCAGTTATGATCTTTTTCATTGTCGTTTTCATTTTTAATGCTAGTGCACTGAATTTTTTCTTTTATTATTTAATTATTTATTCTTAATGTGGTAATTTTTGAATTTGGGGCTGAGGGTGTTGATGAACTGCAGGTCCTTCATCAATATTCCAAAAATTCAGCTACAAGGAGACAAAGAAAGCAACCGACAACTTCAGCACCATCATTGGGCAAGGGGGCTTTGGAACTGTCTACAAAGCTCAGTTCAATGATGGCTCTGTAGTAGCAGTGAAGTGGATGGACAAAGTCTCAGAACAAGGGGAGGATGAATTCTGCAGAGAAATAGAGCTTCTCGCTAGATTGCATCATCGTCATCTGGTTGCTCTAAGAGGCTTTTGCATTGAAAAACGCAAGAGGTAGTTGATTTATGCACATATATATATATATATATGAGCATATGTATTTGACCTCTTACATCAGGAAAACTAAATACCTTTTCACATTCATCGCAGGTTTCTCATGTATGAGTATATGACAAATGGAAGTCTAAAGGATCATCTTCATTGTATGCCGTTTCTCTATTCCTCAAGTAGACATTTTGCTCTTTTTCTTTTTTTTGGTCAGTTCAATCCCAAAGTGCATTTTGAAAATATGAGATGCTGAGGTAATATAAAAAGATGGTATTACATTTTGCTTTAAAAATGTTTGGAAAACCAGAAGTGCAAAGCAGGCTGGCTTTACTTGGGCACAAATTGGACCCAATGCAGGCAGAATCAGCTGTGGACTACTCAGTTAACATGTCTATGGAAGACAATGAACAATTCAACTGTTTTTGCATTTCAATGAAGCTCCTTATTTGATTGCTGTGTTTTCTGAATAGTTTTGACATCATACTGTTTCAGCCACAGGAAGATCTCCTCTGAGTTGGCAGACAAGAATCCAAATTGCCATTGATGTGGCTAATGCTTTGGTAATTTTCTTTCTTGTAGAATTATGCTCATCGGTGGAGCTGATTGGTTCAGTTTTGTGAATTTCCAACTTTATTTTTTATTGAAATATCATCTTGCTTACCTTATCTTTACCATTCACTTCCTAATGTGCAGGAATACCTTCATTTTTATTGTGATCCACCTTTATGCCACAGAGATATCAAGTCCAGCAACATTTTACTGGATGAGAATTTTGTTGCCAAGGTATTGTAGAAATAAGATGCAAATTGACCTTTGTATTTTGAAATTCTTGCCATAGTTGCATTTCATAAGTATTTAAGTAAGATTTTCTCCTTAGACCACCAATGAGATCATAACTTTGAATGCAAGATTTCTTGTTATTTTGTGAATAAATGGTATTCAGGAAGAGAGGACTAGTATATGTTTCAATTTCAAAGAACTCTTTTTCCAAATGCAAAAGCATGCATAGCATATTCTTAATTTCTTTAAATAATTCCCTTTCTCTTCCAGGTTGCGGATTTTGGCCTTGCTCATGCTTCAAAAGATGGTTCTATTTGCTTTGAACCAGTAAATACTGATATACGGGGAACTCCAGGTTAGCCGGAAAAAAATGACTGTTCTGGAATATTAATTCTCTCTATTATCTATTTATTTTATTTGCATGTCAAAGACATCTGAATTGGCGAGGTTTTCAGGTTATATGGATCCCGAGTATGTGGTCACTCAAGAGCTCTCTGAGAAAAGTGATGTATACAGCTATGGAGTGCTACTGTTGGAGATTGTGACTGCAAGACGAGCAGTTCAAGATGGCAAGAATTTAGTAGAATCAACCCAAGTATACATGGCCTCAGAAACAGGACTATCTGAGATAGTAGATCCCCGTATAAAGGACTCCTTTGACCCCGACCAGCTTTGGTCAGTTGTGACCATTGTCAGATGGTGCACACAGAAAGAAGGTCAGGCTAGGCCTTCAATCAAACAGGTCCTTAGGATTTTGTATGAGAGTTCAGACCCAATGCATAGTGGGTTTGTGCAAGCCGTGAAAGATGAAGAGTACGAAGAAACTGATGGAGGGCCAAGAACAAGTAAAGGGAAAACACATAGGAGTGACCCTACCTTTTATAGTGGGGACGGTAGGTATCTTGCTTCTTCATCAAGTACATCCAGGTCATATTGCAGTCGAAGTTTTTTACTCGAAACTGGCTCTCCTCAATCTCCTACCAATTTGCTCTCACTGTGAGACCAACCTCTTTTTGCTTCAGCCACAAGTTTGGGTACAAAGCTCTTTGCACTGGACGACTTAATGATTTAGAAGTTATAGGTCAGTTGTCACATAGCTTGTTTCAAGTCGGCAGGTATGCACAGTTTGTCATCTTTCTGGAGCAAAAATGTAGCAACTCAATGACCCCAAATTATTACTGCAAGGCAGAAAAGATATAGAAATTGTAAGCTTCGTATTCTTGCATGTTTTGGCTTATGCTTTGTTGAAAGTTTTGGAAATGTGTGACACATATACATATATATATATTTTTCACTTGTCTAATTGATAGACACGATGATATTGCCACAAGCCATTAGGATTATTCTTCATAGAAATCAACTGTCTTGATGCTAAATAACCAGCCATTTAAGGATTCCGATTTCTTCTTAAGAATTAAATGATCTTTTCTGGTATGAAGACAATCCTCCTCAGTTTCTGATTTAGCAAATATTTTCTTTGTTCCTTTGATGGCTGCTTGTAAGAATTCACCCTCGTACCTGATCCTATACTGCTAGAATTTACAAAAGAAGCTCTAGTATTATCAATGCCCCAAACTCTTTCCCACAACTATTTTGAGTGGCCTGCTTTTAGACTTAGTTCTTGTATTACCCTCCAGTTCTTAAAGAGTTTAACAGGGAAGCAAGACCGATGATCCAAAGTTAAGAGAATAATAGAGAATAAAGATTGATGTTTTTTATTTATGAGGTCAGTTTCCTTTGTTGTCTTCGAATATTCCAGGCAAATTCAGTTCTAATATTAAACGATAAAAAATAAAAATCCTCAGTAGGATGATGGTCTGCGTCATGCTGTAGTTTCCTATGCAAGTATTTAGAAGGCGCCGGCCTATAAAGAAAACTTTTTTATATATAGGAGATCCTTTTAGATCTTCAAATATCATATCAATCTTCAAAAGATCATGTCAACTCAAAGCTGGTGACAAGAATAATGGGAAATTTCATTCTTTCAGTGATGATTCCCTTTCTCTTTGTATCATCTTCCGCCTCGTTATCCATGTTTGAGATCGTAAAACTTACATTATCCACATGGACAAATCAGCAATGCCAGCTTCCTACTCCAGCCACTACGACTGGTACGTGTCCACACTCTCGTCCATGTCATCACCTGATGGTTTTGCTCCAATCCATCTGTACGCCTACAGACATATAACGGATGGCTTCAGCGCTGTTGTATTAGAGTCCCACTTTCACCAATTCCAGAAAATGCCAGGTCAATATACTGCGTACCCAGTTACAGTTGGCCAACTTCACACTACAAGCACACCAAAATTTCTTGGCCTAAAGAAACGCGTAGGGATGTGACCAGCTTCAGGTTTTGGTAGTGGACATTGTAGTTGGTGTTTTGGATACTGGCATTTGGGCAGAAAGTGAGAGCTTCAATGATTACGGAATGACACTTGTTCCTGAGAGGTTGCGCGGCATGTGTGAAGTTGGAACTGAGTTTAATGCTTCTCACTGCAACAAAAAACTGATCGAAGCACGTTCATTCAGCAAAGAGATGCAGCAATACGGCTTGAAGATATCAACAATAGATGATTATAATTCTCCGAGAGATTTCTTTGGTCATGGAAGTCATACATCATCGGCAATAGCTGGCAGATGTGTCCAAGATGTTGATTACTTTGGCTATGCTGAAGGAACAGCAATTGGAGTTGCCCCAATGGCTAGGATTGCCATGTACAAGGTATTGTTTTCTAATGACAGTTATGATGAAGCAGCAGTCGATGTTCTGGCTAGCATGGATCATGCCATTGATGATAGCCGGGATATCATATCATTGTCTTTTGGCATTCCTGGAGACAACGTTTGATGAGAATCCCATAGCCACAGGAGCTTTTGCAGCCTCGAAGAAAGGAATTTTTGTTGCGTGTTCAGCAGGAAATTCAGGTCCCCATGCATACACCATACGCAACGGGGCTCCTTGGTTTACAACAGTTGATACTAGAACTATTGAACGAGAGTTTGTGGCTAGTGTCACTCTAGGCGACGGGAAGCTAACTGTTACCTGGAAATCTGTTTACCCGGAGAGTCTGTATGTCTCCGGTGTGCCTATTTACTTAGGGTATGGAAATAAATCCAAAGAAATTTGTGGTCCTAACTCAGTAGACCCTAAAGATGTTGCAGGCAAGTATATCTTCTGTGTCTTTTACTGTGATAGTTACACAAATGTGTCTCAGCAATTAGATGAACTGTATAGAACTGGAGCCGCTGGATCAATGCTCGGTTCAAACATGGGGAAATTTCTTACTTTTCAACATGCCTTTCTTGATAGTAAATCCGAAGGATGGAGAATTAACGAAAAAGCATATAATCAGTGCGGAGAATGTAACTGTTAGCAGCAAGTTTCAGATTACAGTATTGGGTACTAAGCCAGCTCCTTAAGTGGCAGATTTTTTGTCAGAAGGTACTGCATGGGCTCCTAATCAGCCATGGACACCAATCCGTGAGCATGATTATCTCCTCCCTGATTACAGTTGCGTCCGGCACATCAATGTATTGCTCTCATGTAGCTAGCATAGCCGCATTGCTTAAAGCCACTCATCAGGACTGGAGTTCAGCAGCCATCCGTTCTGCAATGATGACAACTGCCAACCTGTTTGACAATGCCAATGGTATGATGGCCGACCTGAATACTGGTATTGCTGGAACCCCTCTTGATTTTGGTGCAAGGCATGTAAATCCTAACAAACCAATGGACTAGTTCAATTACTTGTGTGCATTGAACTACACCAGTCACTGGACTAGTTCTCAAAGGAACATCAAAATTTTCTTGCCATATGCTAATCTAGATCTTAATTATCCATCCTTTATAGTCATCTTGAGCAAAACAAACACTACAAGCTTCACCTTCAAGAGGGTGTTGACAAACGTAGCTGATGCCAGTTCAGTTATAAAGCAGCGGTGAAGGCTCCTGCAGGTCTGAAAGTTGTTGTGCAACCAACATCGGTTACCTTTGCCTGAAAATATAGGAAAGCTGAGTTCTGTTTGACAGTGAACATTAATCTGGGAGAAGATGTTCATTGACAAAGTGATTATATTGGCAATTTTGGGTTTTCCAGTTGGTATGAAGTTAATGGGAAACTTGTGGTGAGAAGCCCAATTGTTTCTGCATTTGCACCTCAAATCTACCAAGCTGGCATCAAATTCAGGTGTAATTGAGACTATAGCACATACATCAGGATGTGATAAATTATATTAAGCATATGAAGTTGAGGAATGGAGCTTGGCAATAATAAAGGTTATTAGTACAGAGTTTGTCTTGTTTGAGGGCATATTTGGTACAGTTGCAGTAGAATGGAACCATCAACTGTAGAATATAAGTGGCAATAATCAATAATCATTAACTACCAAGTAAAAATTGGTGTTTACTACAATACTGAAGAATTTTCAAAATTAAGTAAAAACAAACAATTACAAACATACTCTTTCAAACTACAAGGATTATCATCCAAATGATAAGGACGTGCTATGATCTTTATAGGGTTTTAAACCCCTTTAAAATTTGTAAATAAAGCTTCCTACTTATATAAAGTTGGCAAAATTCTAATTAACAGTTAATATCAAATCATTTACAGTAATAACGAAACAATCAACTCTGGTTGAAAGATTCAGATTTTTACCATCCAATCAACTAATAAGGACTAGATCTTGGGCAGTTGGCCCACAAAACAATTCAACAAAACTAAACATCAGAGATAAACTTTAGTACTATATCGTTTGGAGCAATATCTTGGACAGAATGCGGTGAAGGGGAACTAGGGATCATTTCATCTATCATGTGCTTTCAAGTAAATTACCATCCACTTAATATACAAGTCAAAGACAACTTCCACTTTCAGATGATAAAAACCTAAAAAAATAGAAGATACTGAACCCAGGATTTCCTTGCAGATTTCACATTAGCATTTGATCATTTACATGGCTGGGAATGAGTCTTACATGGAAATATCAAAATAAACCTTCAAATCCATGCAGGACGCACCAACATGTTTCCTATCAACTTTGATGAAACTTGAGTAAAAATTTAAACCCTACCACCCCCCTAAAAAAAACGATTTGAGCGGCTAAGAGGCCAAAAAGCATACCTCGATTGGCTCATCCACATAAGTTAAAACATCCAAAAGTTACAAGAAATGGTGACTTGCAGATTCCTCTAGCCACCTACTGCAGCCAGAAACTTTTTCTTGCTAACTGGTTCTTCATGCAAGACAACCACATCTCTCAATTTATCGAAGAGATCCTCTAGCTGATGCACACCAAACCTTCGAAAGTCCAAAGGTCTCTTGTATCGTTGCTGGTATATTGCCTCAAAACAACCCAAGAAAATCCGACAAGAATAGCTCACCAAAATCTCTTGCAGTTCATGTTTGAACTGTTTTAGATTTTTGTCATCAATCTCAGATTTCCCACAGTTCCTTCCCTCATCATTTTCTTTGACAACTACCCTTTCATCATCTGAAAACTCATCTGATGATGCACCACCTGCATTCATACTCTCTTCCTGATTACCTTTTCCTCTCTTATCCTTCCTTGTCAGAATTGCACTTGAACCTGCTTTCCAGTTACGAAGGTAGACAAATTTCCTTTGGCCTTTGCCTTCTACTGTCATTGAGTCACCCAACTTCTTGAAAAGATTTACTAGTTTGTGTGTTCCATACTCTGACACATAAAGTGGCCTCCCAAATAATTTCTGATACTCGGTAGGAACACGGGTAAGAGGCAGGCTACCTCCAGAAAGTTCAAGCAATCTCATCATCTGTGCCCTCAAGCCATTAATATCTCCTGGCTGAACCCACATGGTGGAATCATTCTGATCACCACAGGAAACATGACCCCCTGAAACTTCATTAAGACCAGGTGGCAGACTTTGTGTCCTCAAGGTTGAAGGAAAACAAGATGTGTTGAGTGAAGAAGTACTTGTGTATTCAGATAAGGATTGTGACGCAATTGAGAAGTTTCTAGACTTATAATAGCTTTGTGAGATCCCCCTGTATACAATTGCTTCCTCTTCATTTTGAGCATCTGCGTGATCATTACACCCCACAAAATACCCAGAAACATCAGCTGGAGCTCCACAAGGAGGCATCAAGGACTTAGTAGAGGGCACAAAGCCTTCACCGCGAGCCACACTGGGCCAGTCCCAGACAAACTTACCAGCGTTGCAAAGAGCAGATGAAACACCTACTCCGGAAGGGATGACAAGAATCACTGTATACCCACGTTGACCAAGTATGTGGAGCGCTGGAGCAAAATCAACATCTCCTGATATCAGCATGATGGAAGAAGGTGGACGGTTGTCAAGGGCAAACAGGAACATGTCCACTAAGATAGCCTTGTCAGCAGCATCCTTTCTCCCATTTGGAACATCAATTAGCTTGACACCAGTTCTCTGGCATCCCTCTCTAAGTCGCCTAGGGAAGGCATTAAAATCCCCATAGGCAGAGAACATCATAACAGCTCCTTTAATTACAGGGTGCACCCGCAAAGCCATTCTTATATTGCCAGCAACATCTTCAGGGCGGACATCATTTGGAACAGAGCAGTTCTGAATGTCCCATAGTATAGCCATGGAACCATCTGAGGAAGTCTGATTCTGCTGATTTATGGGAGACTGATGCAAATCCATGTTTGAGCTTGCCATATGAGTTCCCTTCAGTTCTAAGGAATTTGAATGAACTATAGATGTTGATGCATTCAAATTAGCCATCACTGATTCATCACCAACTCAAAGGTTCCTAAATATAGCCAGACCAAAAATAAAAAATAAATAAGTAAATAAGTAAAAAAGCAAACCAATGTTCCTTGATACCACTACAACAAACAAAATGAAGTAGATGTAACATATATATCAATATAAAGTAGACACTGTCTTCCCAATATGTTAAGAAGCCCAATAAAAGACCACACTAGTAATATTTGTATTTCTAGCAATATCAAACTCAGCTACCGGGAAGCATACAATAATATAGCAAAATTGAGCAAGAAAACAATTAGACTACTGAGACAAAGCATTCATTAACTCCAAGTACAGATATTAAGAAGGTGCAACTTCCTAACAATGAACTCACAGACAGTAGGAGTGTACAAAGTCAACTTTAACCTCCTACAGTTTCAAATCATCTAATGATGGGAATTTTGAACCAGTCACATAAAACCAAGGACTACCATCGACACAAAATCCACCGTATTAGTTTTCTCTCTCTCTCTCTCTCTCTTTACTTTGTTGTTGGAGGTGGGGGCAGGAGATGGAGACAGGGAAGGGAAATGGGATGGGGTGGGGTGGGGGCCAGAATATGCAACAGTCTTCTATATCCAACAACCATGGCTGATCTTGCCATCCACAGGATGTTTCTGCTGGTTTTCTATGTTGTCTTTGTGAAAGAGACTCAGCTGACATATTGTAACCAAGATTGGATTTATGTGCACGTCCACGAGGAAGTGCCATGGCAAGCCAAAGTACATCAATAACTGCATTCATCTCGGTCCACTAAGTGTTCATAAGAACTACAATGATGCTAACAAGCGCTGGTACAGTCAGATCTAAGGGAGATCATAATGGATGCCACAATTAAGAAATAGGCAGATATTGTATGTCCATCTGGAAGAAAACGTAGCAACAGAAAATTCTTCTGAACTGAACAGAGCACACGGCAACTAAAGATTCGCAAAAGAACAGAAATATAAATATGCACCCACGCATTAAACAAATTCCACTGATTACCAAAAAAGAAAGTCAACAAGAGAACAACGGCGGAAAACAGTATATATTTGTGTATGGGGTGTAGAACTTGGGAGAAAAAGGAATAGAGTTTAAATATAAAACCAAGTAGAAGACGTCAACAAATTAGGAACCGCGTAGCAAGTTCATGTATCTCCACAAAATACATTTCTCTAGACATATTTAATTCTGCTGCTGAACCGCCTTAAACTTCACCAATTTAATTCCTTATGGGATAAATTAACAAAACTATTACTACCGGATGGAGTGTAAATAATACTATTATTTTTTTGTTTCGTTTATGGAATATGAATCCCCCTCTCCCCCCTTCCCTCTTGTAAGAATATAAGAAGAAATATCCTGTGTCAACAGCTGACTGAGAAAAAAAACTAAAAAATAAAGTCCTAATTTCCTTCAAAACTTCTGCATTTTCCCAGCAACCAAAACCAAACCAAAAGACAGAAAATGAAAGAAAGATACATTTACCGTCCAAATACAATAAAACGGACTACAACAGAGAAAATAAAGGGCACCTCATATTGAAACCATTTCTCACCTTTAACTTACGTTCCAGTCACCAGAAACCCAGATCCTCAATAACAAATGATCAAAAGATCTAACGATTATCAATAAAAGATCCAAAGAAATTAAATAAAGAAAAAAAGGGGGGGTTTGGGGGGGTTCTTTGCGATATATTTGTAAGAGAGGAAGACAGGAGAAACCTGGGGTTGAAGGAAGGTTATTGTAATTGATGACGAGTTGTTGGGGGAATGGAATTATGATTATTATTCTGACAAAAGCGGAGTCTTAAGCTAAACTGAAAGATTTTCTACCCATGTATCCTCTTGTTTCTGCTTTGTAATTTACAATGGAGTTGTGGGCCTGAAGATTAACAAGAGAGCCCAAAAACCTGTGGGTGCAAGCTTCAGCATATGTTTAATTAATTTTCAATTCATGTTAACCGACAATGAAAGTAATCATGTGTTACTCTAGAAGTCCAGTTGCAGACCTAGCTCATTGTTGACACCAGCTTGATGAACGGTTAGATTTCACTTTCGTTCTTTAAAAATCATGACATTTAGATCGTTTCAAGGTAAGTCTAAATGCACGGTAGCATATCACGCAGCTTCAATCATTAAATTGAATTGTGTTGTGCCACCCACCGCCCACGTAAGGAGAGCCTTGCAGATTAGTTTTATGGGTTGATTTTAGTATTACTCTTACAGGTAAACCTTATCTAATCCTGCTTCCGGAGTCCGGAGTCTTGAAATACTCCATTCTTATATTATATTTTAATCTCGGCCTTTTCCTTTTCCAGTTGCTGAGCCAAAATTTAGGCACATGAGAATCACGTTGTCCAGCTGACTAATAAAGTACAATATCACTAAAAACTAACACCTTTATCAGGCAGCTTTCCCATGGAAAAGTGGAATCCAGTCACGGGAGAACATCCAAAATTTACATGAATAAGCCGTTGCCCAATTGGATCAATGTTTAAGCCTACAAAAACCATTCCCGAAATTTTTATAGTTAAGATTTGCCAACTAGGCTATCAAGTTCCACCTCAAGTTGGAAGAACTCGCAAGTTCACTTAAGATTATTCCACTTTTAATCATAGACACAAAATGCTGCTTTGAGACTCAAAAAACTTGAACATTAAGGACACATACAAAACATTGTGTCACTAACTTTTAACATAAAGGAAGACAAAAGGAAAAAAAGCTACTAGCAGTCCGGCACCTGGGTTGCTAACCAGCAACCAATGTCTAAAGGCTTTACATGTAATGATGGCCTAATGGAAATTTCAAGTAATGCAAGCCATAAGATATATATTACAAGAAAAACTTATCAACTTTAATGGATCTCTAGTAATGCATTGGAACAAGTTTATGATTCCATAACCTTTCAATAGCAGAAATGTAGAACTCCTTTGGCAATGTTCCAACCACAGATTCTCGTTTCTCACCGTTCTTAGAGTGCAAAATCACAGGTACAGCTTTAATCTCATAGTCCTCTGCAATAGGCAAATCAGTGTCCGTGTTAAGTATAATGCATTTAAGTCTCCCAGTATATTCTCCTGCAATCTCATCGATCCCTCGATGTACACAGCCAAAATTTTATTATTACAGTCATATCCAATAATGCAGCACAGCCAAAATATATTGATTACGGTGACATCCATTAACAAACTCAACACATCCCAATTATACCTAGGTATAATAACTCAATATGATGCAATCCAGGAAGCAATTTGATAATAATCTATGAAATTCCTTAACTGGTTAAGCTTTCCTAGAAAAAAATAAATTCACTAATTTTATAGGAGTTGAACATATATCCAAATTACATGGACCTCAAACTACTTAATAATTTTTTCATCACTTAGGTTTTTATGCAGAAAACATTTCCATCTTGATTCTCTCTCTCCTCTCTCATGAACTGTTATCAATAATAATTTCCTCAAAGAACCCTAAGTATCAATGTATGCTGTTTTATATGTATATACATATAAACGGTTATACTGTCTCCTTTACATAAAATCATTCTTCCTCTTGCCTAACATCTATGTATTCGTTTTTCCTTTTCATAGTATCCATGTATTTGACCATTAACAAAATCAGTTTCAAAGGTTTCCTATTATTAAGGAAGCGTATGATTTATGCTCTACTTTTAATAATCATAGAACTTACTCATACTAACTTTGATTCATTATAAAAGAATAAAATTATTTGAGCAAAAGAATATAACCTAGGAAGTAAATCGTCACAGCAAAAATAAAGAAGTATTGTACCCACACAGAAAAAATCACAATATGCAATAGTTGTATATACAAATGCCTAAATATGACATGCATTACCTGGAAACCATGATCTCCCACATAAACAAAGTATATAGGAACAAAAATGTTTATCAGAAAACTCAACCAGCCATCAAAAGCATTTAGACCTATAGAATATGGTACATTTTCAGAAATAAAGCATTCATTGAGGAGAAGTCAATAGTTATTATTTCAAAATTGTTATGTTATATAAAGTAACTACAAACGTCAAGCATCAAAAGTTCCAATTTTGTTAGTATAATCAACAATCTTGAGATATTTACGACTCCTTGTCCAACAAAACAAAAATGAATGAATGAAAAGTAAATAAAAAGTAAGTGATTATAAAATACAGATACTCGCTACCCACTGAAAGGAGGACAAAAGAGATACTAGAAAACAACAACAAAATCCTTGCCAGAATAATTGACTTAATCCAGACAACTTTTAGAATGTGAACAGCAGTTTACAGTAACGTCACTAGAACAACAGTGGTTGAAATGCTTTGCTTGACATTTCATTTGCAATAGACCGCAAAATGCCACATGATCACAAACTAGAGTGGCAGCGAGGAACAGCCTCAAAGTGTCAAATCTCCAACAACATCCTCCTTTAACAAGCCTTTCAAGTTTTCTGAGAATAGCAGTTCTTATTCATGAATTAAGCACGATATTAATTTTGGATCCCAGCATCCATTAGATATGAATGGAAGCTCTGTCACCAAATGGTTCTCTACCTCATAAGCTTCAACTGATAAAACCAAGTCAATTGCCTAAGTTTCCAGCCATTTTGTTTCAGTTTTAGTTTTGCACAGATAAAGAATTCTAGCCTCCGTGACCCATTTTCTTGGTATAATTTTACCTTCCATCTTCATTCAAAACCTCAAGTCCTTAACCCCTTAATCCTTCACTACAAATCTCACTAGATCGCTGTAAAAATAAAAAAAAAAATTAAAACCGAACTCCACATTTTGATCCAGAAATCTAAACCAAGAAGTTTTCTAAATTCGTTGCAAGTGATAAATCCAGAATTTTTGATACTCTTAGGATTGAACAACAGAAAATGGAAAATGGGTTATCTCTTGCAAAGCTATTTTTGCAACAAATTCTTTCTTTCTTTCATCAAGTTTTCACATCAACCAAACAGAAGTTACAAGAACCGAGATATGCAAATAGCGAAAGAACCAACAAGAAACAAATACCCAGAAAAATAAACAGTGCAACAACTCAAATCATGCTATACAACCCTTAACGCGATCCAATTAATCGTTACCTCTAGATTCACGAATGCAGAGAATCTTAAGCGGAAGAAGTGCATTCCTAGCCTTCAAAGCCACCTTATTAGAATGCAAATGAAAGGGAAATGAGAATCGGTTTGGCTTATGAGAAAGGAATGAGTATAGATGGCGAGTGTGGCAAAATGGGCCTGAGCCTAGCTGTTATTTTCCTGCGTAAGTTATGAGTAAGCGCATGTTCATGGTGGCATCCACGGTGTTAGACATGTCCCGATTTAATACCGCCTGAAGAATGCCTGAAGAATCCGAAGGGTCTGATAAGGTAAGAGTTTCGCGTTAAAAATAAAATAAAATAAAATGGCCAAAAGATAAACAAGTGGACGCAGAAGAAGAAACAGAAGTCATCACTCAACAAGAGTTTTTTGTCCGATCAAATCATAATATTTAACCCCATTATTTATAGTCAGAACTTAAAAATCACCCCTAACAAAATTTTATTTAAAAATGATTGGGTTTATTATTTATAGACAAAATTACTTTTATAACTTTTTCAAATAAAAATACTATTTATATAAGTAATGATATTATTTAAGTTCAAAAGTTAAGTTTTTAAATATAAATAATATTATTGTTTATATCCAAAACATAACCTTCTAACGGAAATTATTTATTATCATGAATATAATTTGATAGTGATAAATTAACTTAAGCGAGATATATGATTTAAATATATATTTTTAATTAATTATTTATATTTTAAATAAAATATCTAAGAGGTAGTATAATTAATTAGTATCCTTGAAAATTAATTGATTAAAATTTATTGGTTCGGGCAAAACCTAGATATTTCGAGTTATAAAAAAATATTATTTATTTATTTAAAAATAATAATATTTAATTGAAAATATGAATGATAATAATATTATTCATAAAATATTTAATTAAAAAATTATTTAAAAATAAAATTTAATAGAAAAAATTATTTGATAATAATAATAATAATAATAATAATAATTAATAATAATTAGATGATATTTAATTTAATTAATAATAAAATTATATATATAGATAATTTTAAATTAAATAGACATGATAATATTTAATTAATAAATTATTTAAATAAATAATATTTCATAAAAATTTATTTGATATTATTTAATAAAAATATATTATTTAATTTAAATATATTTAGATTAAAAAATATTAAAATTTATTTAAATAAAAATTATGTAATTTTAAATTATTTTATTTAATTAAAATAAGGATTAATAATTTTTTTAAATTTTAAAAATTAAAAAAATTAACTTTTGTCACACCCCGACCTGTGGATCTCACTAGTGACAACCGCCACAGACCTCCAAGCTGTATCCAATTACACAGAATACAACCTGTAGGCCTGTAAGACATTCACAAAACCTATTTCTAAAACACTTCCAAATAAATCCAAGCTAATACCCACTCCAAATGGATAATACAAACCACAAACACTTCAAAATTATGCATATGTATACGTAAATTAATAAGAACAATATTTCAAATAAAAGTCATTTGGATCGATCTATCCCACAAATAAATTCCAACAGTTACTATAAATTTGTTTATTATTCATACAAGTCTCATAAATAAAAAGAAAAGTTGAGAAGACCACCAGTGGACTATGGACTTCCTGAGTGAGTCGATGTAGCTATACCTGAGTCTTCAATTCTGGAGCAATCACCACCACTGAAACTCGACCTAACACTTTTCCTGAAACTGAAAGTTGAGAGGGGGGGTTTTGAGTATAGGGGAGTATACTCAGTGAGTGAATGAAATAAAATATAATTAAAACAATGTGGTATACATATCTACATTCAAATAAATCTCAAGATGATAACCCAGAAGAAAAACTTCTTTATTTTAAAAGTTTTCAAAACCATATTATAAAAATCATTGGGCTGGCTCCTTTCCCGGTAACTACCCTGACCTTGGGCATTCCGAAACCGTTAATGGATTTTGTATGCAGGAAAACATGCTATTTATAAAAACAGAGTTAAAATACAATAGTTATAAAATATGTTTTTTTTTCATCAGAAAAAGGTGCCTAACATTGACGTTTGCCTCGAGCCGTCATGGGGTGACATCCATGACTAACTCGACGAGACTTATAGGTGGACAAATCCCGTCACAATATCACAACACAACTACAATCATATAATGGTCCACCTATGCAGCCTCCACTCACCTAGGTGACCTTTCTCCCAGGTCAACCCTAGGCTACCACATCACACTCACCTGGGGGTCCACCTCCAGTGAACTCCACCCCATACTACCATCCTGTAGCTACAGTAAACCGGCTCACAAGGCTATTATCACCAATGCATTGACCCATAGGTCGTATCATCATCATAAACACAAAATGTGGCTCATTGGCCGCAATATCACATAACAAATATAAATCTGACCCACTGGCCATACCATTATATAAAACATATATTCGAATATCAAATCATCATCAAATCTATCGAAAATCATATTTATAACACACGTTTATATACATTTTTGAGCATTTAAAGAATAAAAAGAAAATATTTATAAATATTTGTATATTCTTTCATTTATAAAGAAAACAACGTCTAAATAAAGAAATAACATAAAAGAGTGTCCACTCACTACTTAGGGAGGGTATACACTCCCTAGTTTCCCTCGTTCTTCGGTGACTCACGCGAACACCTCGATCTCGAACCGTCGCCTAACCATATACATAACATACGATTAATACACGTTCTAATATGCATACGAGTTCGAATGAGTGCAATGCATGCAAAACCCAAGTGTCTAACATCGAACTACTATCCAAAAACATCCAAAATCCTCATTTGATGCTAATCTACCCAATTAACATCTATACGGACCTATATTATGATTAAACCAACTTATTATGACTAACGTACGTGATTTTGATCAGTGGGCCCCATGTACCCACTGGAACAGTAATCAGAGTTACTGTTTATATTCACCCAAAATCTCTGAAATTATATTTCTAGCTTTCTACGACTTTTATGACTCCTTTATAACCCACATTACGCATAAAAACTAAGATACGAGAGGTAAATCTAAGAAAATCAATACGAAAACCCATATGAATCAAAGTGCTTAAAATTACGAAATGAATATGCAGACGAGTTAGAAACGATGCTACGAACCTCGTGGTGTGGTTGGCTTGCTTCGATTTTGCCTTGAAATCAAAAAACCCTAAAATTTTCTCTCGAAACCCTAGGTGCTCCTTCGCGAATTCGCATCTTTATCGTCAAATTAATACTCCCAAAGTGTTAGACATGAGGAATATAGCTTGCAGGTGAAGAGAAATCAGAATTTGGGCAAAAATCGGGGTGAGAGTTGAGAGAGCAAAGGAGAGAACGTGAGGGAGGAAGAGAAAGGAGGAAAAGAAGAAAAAAGGAGAAGAAAAGGTGAAAAATTCAACCCCTGACCCCTATTTATAGAAAAAGGATAAAATTATCATTTTGTCCTTAAGTTTTCTTAAGGAGAAGTTTCCATAAGAGGGTAATTTTGATCATTTCGCACCGATTCGATCGAACGAATCTTTGATTCGTTCGATCGAATCACCCCCTTCAGTTGAACGAATTACAGTTCGTTCGAATGAATCCTTTAGCGTCTACAGAAGTCAGAGAACTTTCAAATTGTCGGTCGAACAAAACGATATTCGGTCGAATGAATCAACACTTCGATCAAACGAACCTCTTATTCGGTTTAACGAAGCCTAATTTGGTCGAACGAATCTGAAGCCACAAATTTTTCAAAGAGTCCTCAAAATATCGATTGAACAAATTATTCATTCGATCGATCGAACCCGCCAAAATTTAAAATCTCACTTAAATATTCCTCAAATGAGTCTAGAATTACATCCACAAATATGACAAATATACCCTCGGGAGTCTAAACACGGGTGTTACAGTTAGAATTAACCCATTAGTAATTATAGTACTTTATAGCGTTAATTTCATATTTTGATCGATTTCATAAATAAAAGGTTATTGTACAAATTAGGATTTTATTGTTTATTTGAGAATTTTGTATAATTATGATAAATTGAAATATAATTTATTGATTATATGTTAGAATGGAAGCATTTAATATAAAATTATAGAAAGTTAGACTTGATTGGATGAAAATCTTATGAAATAGTGAATTGAAATATTGAATTTAGTTCAAATTGTTGATTTGATGAATTATTGAATTATGGTATAGCCGGACGATTTCATTATTAGAAATAAGATACATGGTTGAAAAACAAATTTAAACACAATGAATAGATATTAATTGATCAAAATGTAGAACTTATGGGTGTAATCATACATATAGGATTGAATTGTTATTCTTTGAGATTAAATAAACTACTTCGAATAGGAATTATGAAATTCAAGATAGATAGCGCAATGTATTAAAATAGACATCATTCATTGCATAACATATTTACAATATGAGCAAAGGTTGTTAAACCTTATATATAAATATCTATAGGCATGAGAGATTCAAATAGAGTATTCTTGTTATGAAGCGGCCGTCGGGAGAGTGAATCTTCATCTCATATTAATGATTAGACTTTTCTATGTTTTTAATACTTCTTATAAAATATTTATATAAACTTACATATTTTCAAATGTTTTAGAGAGATAAAAATTTATTATATGATTTGGGTTTGTATGTAATCTATAGACAGCATATCATAGTTTTTACGATATGATTTATTTATGATTGCAGCTAAAAGACTGATTATGGATTTGTCATATTGAATTTGTTTTATATTGCTATGAATTGATTATGATGATGCTTATCTTTTGTAAAGATATGGTTAGAGAGTCAGGATTATATGAATATAAATTGATTTTGACCTTGTGTGCTATTGTTACTAATTTTAGTCTTGTAAGCTATTATTATTGATTTTGATCTTGAAAGCCATTGTTATTGATTTTGGTCTTATATGCCACGTTAGATACTATTAACAATGAGGATTACTATACAATATATGTCACGTCCCAACCTATGGGTCCTACACATGACAACCGTCACAGACTCCTAAGGTATATTCAATCATCAGAATACACCCTGTGAGCCTATAAGGCCTTTACAAAACCTGTTTCAAAATTATTTCATACAACACTCCTAATATAATTCCAATCAAATACCCAAACTCCAAACATTTCTATAACAATCCACAAACACTTTAAAACATATTTATATACAAATCATTTCATAAAAGAATTCATCCAAATATAAATCCGTGGGAGGTTAATCTACCCAAAATAGAATTTAAATATAAAGCTTACAAATCCTTTTTAATCTTTAGAAAAATACATAACATTAATACAAACTTGTTAACAAAAATCCAGTGGATTACTAGCTTATCTAAGAGAGTCGGATTCTAAAAGTATACCTAAAGCACCTTAATGTTTAGAAGTACCACCACTA
This sequence comes from Trichilia minutiflora, assembly GCA_035590515.1. Classification (NCBI taxonomy): domain Eukaryota; kingdom Viridiplantae; phylum Streptophyta; class Magnoliopsida; order Sapindales; family Meliaceae; genus Trichilia; species Trichilia minutiflora. Next base: position 588,311 of record JAVXUL010000015.1, on the reverse strand, counting down.
ACTAGATACGCACGAAGCTCTCTAAACCTGAAACTGAAGAGTGAGGGGGGGGGGGGGTGAGTATACGGGAATATACTTCGTGAGTGAACTAAAAACATATATATAATTACATGTTGTTTAACCTATAAGTAGAAAAACATATTTCGAATACAACATAAAATAATTTAATTCAAAGAAGTTCTTTTAGTTTGAAAATCTTAAATAATATATCAAAAGTCATTGGGTTGATTGTATTTCTCGACGATCACTCTGACCCTGGGCATCCCAAGATCGTTAGTGGATTTTATATGCAAACAAAACAATCTTATTTTTAATAAAAGGTTGTTTTAATGCATAAAGTAAAACATGCATCATTTTTAAAAAATAAGCCCACCACTGACATTGTCTCGAGTAGTCACTGTCCTTGACGAGACTTACAGGTAGTCAAATTACCACTTATGATAGCAAGATACACCATACATCACCAACAGTATCCCTATCTGTGAAATCTTCACTCACCTAGGCGACCTCTATCTCAGGCCGTCCTTAGGCTATCACGTACAACACTCACCTAAGAGACCACCTCCAGGTGATCTCTTCAAGGCTACCACATACCCTGTAGCTACAATAAATATCTCAACCCATATGGTCGTTATCACTAATATGTATATCACAATATCCAAATCATCATCATTGAGGTATAGCATATCATAAATTAGCCCTCGATTATCATTCATGTAAACACATATGTCAAGTCATTCAAATACATAATATAAATCACATCTCAATATAAAATTATATAAAAATATTCATATGCGCACTTTCACATAAGCAAGAGTCAATAACGGAATCATTTGTAAATCCTTTATGCATCAATATAAAATCAAGATCTTTATTAAATTAACAAAAATATAAAAAGTCCACTCACTGCTTAGAGAGGGTATACACTCCCTAATTTCTCTCGTTTCTCAGCATGTTATGCGGGGTCCTCGCTCGCATACCATCACCTCACATATGCCAGAAATTTATCAATACATATTCTAAACCTCAAATAAAACTCATATACGTGCAATGTATGCTAACCCCGATTTTTTTAAAATAAGACAATATACAAAAATTTTCTAAATCCTCACTATTCATCTATTTACCCATATAATACCTGTGAAACCCATCCCTTAGGGTTATGAACATTATTGTGAAACCCTCATAAGATTTTATACTTGATATTTTATATAGATCACGTGTTAGAGGATATAATACTTGAAGTTATGTTTACGGAGGTGTGTGGTATAGAATATGAGCTTATGAGAAAGACCTGAATTTTTGACCCTAAAATTATCTCTAAGTGAGAAAAAATTCTTATCATTTTTGTAGAGGTCAGAGAGAGCTTTTCATTGATATATTATGGGTTCCAAGCGAATATCGAGACCCAAAGTTATGACCATTTGAAATAACAGTCCTCAAAAGAAGGAGAAGAGGTAAAGGTATCGATACCTTTGCAGAAAGGTATCGATACATTATGGGTAAGGCCAAAGGTATCGATACCTTTAGAGAAGGGTATCGACACCTTTCAGAGTTGAGAGCCAAACCCAGGGTATCGATACCTTGAAAGCATGATGAACAGTAATAGATCAAACATATTGATATCTTGAAAATATATAAATAGTAATAGTATCAAATATATCGATACCTTGACAAGGGTATCGACACCTTTGTGACGGAGGTAAAATCTGTTTGCGATGAAACGTATCGATACATTACAGGTATGATAAATAGTGAAAAACAAAGGTATCGGCACCTTTGGGCATATCACAGTCTATTTACACAGAGCAGGGGATCGTCTTCTCTATCTTTTATTTTCACTTTTTCTCTCTCTATTTTTGATAGAAATTATTTCTCTCAACTGTGTAAAACTGATCTCAGTCATTTCTCCACCAAACTCTGCTATTTTGGTTAACACCAGAACACAAAAACCTTCTCTGATAAGAGTCTTACTCATCCGTTTGAGAGGAGTCATAAAGAAAGGGTTACGATGAACAGTAGTCAAAAAGAGAGATTCGAGTAAAAAAGAGGCTTTAAGCTCGTCTACCGATTTGGGTCAGCCTACTCTTCAACTTCTCTCTCTTGTTTGAGCTATCATTTTAGGTAGATTTAGGAATAGATAGCTTGAGTACTGTTTATAAAATCCTAGGATTTGAGAGTTCTCTAGTTTATCATTTGTATCAATAAATTAGAGGACTTTGACTTCTATTGGTATTGAAATAACTAAGAATAACACGAGAGTGGAGTTAGAACGAGTATAAATAGTAAGTTAGAGAGAGAAAAATAGAGAGAGAAAGAGAGCATGAACATACCATACATCATGCACGTATATTATGTCAGATCGTAATTCTATGTTTATATGTGTATCCAGGCACAACAACTGAGACTAGAGGATCTCCATCACGAGGAGGATATCCCGAGGGTGATTTTTCACCCTAGTAGGGTGAGTGGACACATTCCTTTCCCTTTACCTCATTTATTATTATTTATGAATGAATATAATGCTAGAGAGGATAACATATGAATGTGTATATGTATAACTAAAATAAGGAGGCGTTAGATGTATGTTGTGTGGTGGTCGGATTGGCCACTTGCTTGTGATAGTGTTAAGATTATTGTGAATCCTTGAATTGCCATAAATGTGAGGTCAGAGACCTATTGTGCATATGTTTGATGATATTGATATTATGGTTTTGAGGTTGGAGGCCAAATATATATATATGTCTATAAATATGGCATGTTGAGTGTAATGGCTGGGGTATCATATTTGTTAATTTGACCTTGTGAGCCAACATGTCTTGATTTATTATTTTGGCCTTGTAAGCCACCAGTTATTCGATTTGTCCTGATGGGCCATTTTTATTGATTTATGATTTTATGTGCCATATTATTGATTATATATTAGCGAGGATTGACCATACAACTCATATGGAGTGGGTGGAATCCAATAGACCCCGAAGTATAGATTGGCCATACAGTCTAAGGTAGGATGGGTAGAATCTACATGTCCAAGTTAAAGCATGCTAGCCTTATTGTAACATCCCAGTTTGATGAGGGAGGGAAGTGGCACTGGGACCGAGGGAGCCTGAGTAAGGAGCGACTTCTAGCAGGCTTCTAGGACGATAGGGATGAACCAAATCCCACATCGAAATAGGAGAGAAAGTTATTGGGTTATATATCTAGAGTTGAAACCAAGTTGTCAACAAGGTCTTTTGGGATGAGTGGTGGTTTAACTCTAAGAACTACGCAATTAAGCGTGCTCGGACGAGAGCAGTACCAAGATGGGTGACCTTTTAAGAAGTTCTCAAGATAACCCATTATCAAGAATAAAACCGTGAGGCCCCTAGGGTTGGGGGTCCAAAGCAGACAATATTATTGACAGACTTAAACCAGGTGTTACAATTGATATCAGAGTCAATTCTCCTCTAGTATGATGGTGATGGTTCGAGGATGAACCAGGCGAAAGCTGGTGGGTCTGTAACATCCCGGTCCGATGAGAATGGGAAGTGACACCGGGACTGAGGGAGCCTGAGCAAGGAGTGGCTTTTGACAAGCTTTTAGGACGAAAGGGATGAACCGAATCCTACATCAGAATGGAAGAGAAAGTTATTGGGCTATATATGTAGAGTTGGAACTAAGTTATCAACAAGACTTTTTGGGATGGGTGGTGGTTTAACTCCAAGAACTACGCAGTTAAGCGTGCTTGAACGAGAGCAGTACCAAGATGGGTGATCTATTGAGAAGTTCTCAGGATAACCCATTACCAAGAACAAAATCGTGAGGCCCCAAGGGTTGGGTCAAAGTGGACAATATTATCGACAGACTTGGATCAGGTGTTACACTTATATTGATATAATAGTATCCCAACTAGGATTACGGATCAGCCATACAGCTCAGAGGGAGTGGATGAGATCCTATAGACCAAGGGATAATATTATACATGGGCGTACATCCCCAACCAAGATTGCGGATTAGCCATACAGCTCTAAAGGAGTGGATGGGATCCTATAGACTGAAGGGATATACATATTTGATAAAATATTGATTTTTTAGACATGTATATGATGCCATATTTTACTATGATTGATTTGATGATTACAAGGATTTTTTATAATTAGTGTTTGGGTCTCTGATTTCTGTTTTTGTTTATTTGTCTACTCACTGAGTATTTTTTCAAATACTCACCCCTTACTTTTTCATTTCAGGCTAGTGTAGTCGGGCGTGCTATAGTATAACTGAAGCGAGATTTTAACACAGTTTTCAGGTACTCGATTCAGATTTTTACTTGATGATCTACTGAACTGAAAAACATTTATAAAGGATGTGATTTTATGTATTTTGCTTGGCCAAGAATATTTTGTAATGTATTTTGAGAAAATATAAGTGTTGATATATGTTTGATTAAAAATCTTCTATTTTGTATTATTTTGTTTTGAAAAATGAGTTTGAAAATAGGTACTAATGCCTTGAGATTCTAGGAGTACATTTTAAGTGATAGGATGTATTTCTAGGGTTCGCAGCGATTGCCACGTGATCGACTAGGGTCGGGGCGTGATAATTTTATTGGTATCAGAGCTGTTAGTTTTTCGAGTGAGTTAAGTTTTTTTGTTTTTGAACTCTCTCGATTTCGATTATTGGAGATTTTCAAAACTGAGAATTTGAATGAGAATTGTGTCAGTGGATCATAAATTGAGTCGAGTCAATCATGTTTTATAATGTATATTGATTTTATGTAGAAATGCTGTCACGACCTGAGAGGGAAAGAGGTAGACCTCGGAGGAATATCGTGATTCGAGATGATCAGGAGGTATCATCTCATGCTCCATCATTTGCTTATGAGCAGGAGCAAATTCTTGTGGATCCTCCGTCATAGATGTAAAATCCTGAAGGGAATGCTTATTTTCCATGGTCATAGGAGACATGGAGCATATTCATGGCATTTATGAGTGCACAGAATTTAGTGCCAGATCTGAACCAAGATGAATCGTTTCGGCCAGTGAGAAAGTTATCCAAGTTGATTAAGAAAGTGAGACAACTTGGAAGTGTTCCCTTTTGTGGAACCAATGATGCTTTAGAAGCAAGTAGATGGCTGAGGACAGTGCAATAGAATATGGATGACATAGATTTGTCAGATGAGGAAAACCTGAGAGTGGCTACCAGATTGTTAAAGCAGAGTGCTGTTATTTGGTGGCAGAATATCTTAGTGAGGCTGAGTTCTAAGTCTACCTGGATGACTTCTAGAGAGCCTTTCAGGAGAAGTACTTTATGCACTTTCATAGTAATTAAAAAAGGCAAGAGTTTATAAACTTAAGACAGATGGATAGCATGATAGCGGACTATGAGACTCAGCTAAGGCAGTTGGCAAAGTTTGTTCCAGAACTTGTCACTGAAGAAAACTTATGTGCTAAGTTTGAGGCTGCGATGAATTTAAATATCAGAGACAGAATGCCAGTGATAGGCAGGAAAAATTATGAGGAGGTATTGCAGTTAGCCATTCGAGCAGAGTCTTTGATTGGGGAAAGAAGATCCAGGACTGGATTTTAGAAAAGAAAGGACCTCAGTATTTCAATGGGTCAATCTTCTAAGAAGAGTCGTGGTAGTGGATCTTCGAGTGGCCAATCAACAAGTCCTGGGATTTCTTCACCTTTTTTCCTGAGAGAACAGAGATCGTCTTGATTTGTTATTTCTACTTCAGGATCAAAGCGATTAGGCAGAAAGTCTACAGATAGTAGGCGATGTCCTAACTGTAAGCGGTTTTATAGTGGGTCTTGTAGACTACCCCTCTTATGTTTTCATTGTTGCCAGGTAGGTTACATGAAAAGAGATTGTCTTAGTTTGGGGATGACAAAAATAGTTAGCTAGCCAGGGCAAGATTTAAGATTTTTTGGTGCACAGTAATCCATACCTCAGTTATAGTATTTTGGTGCTCGCCAGTCTAGATCAGTAAGCACGTCCATTTGTCAGGATAATCAAAAGAACTAGTCACGAGTTCAGACTCAAGTTTTTACGATGAATCAAGAGCAGGCTCAGGTTAATTCAGACGTAATTACTAGTATGGTGATGATATTTGGTCATCCAACATACATTTTAGTTGATCCTGGTTTAGATAGGTCATTCATTAGCATTATATTTGCACAGCATGCTAATAGGGGCCTCGAACCGTTAGAGCTAGAGATAATTATTCATACGCCCTTAGGGCAGAGATTACTACGGAACATCGTATTTAGATGATGTGATGTTTGAATAGGAGATGCTGCTTTTGAGGTTGACTTGATTCCGTTGAGAATCCAAGATTTTGATGCCATTTTGGCCATGAATTGGTTATCACAGCATTATACTGCAATTGATTGTTTTAGGAAGGTGATGACCTTCAGATGGCCCAGAGAGTCAGAAATTATTTTTACGGGCGAGCCATTGATACTTTCTTCCTGTATCATATCGGCAATAGAGACTAAGAGATTGTTTCAAAAAGGGTGTCAAGCGTATTTGACACATATAATTGATAGATCAGTTCTAGGAGTTAGTCTGGAACAGATGCCTATGATTAAAGAATTTCCCAATGTGTTTTCGAAAGAATTGCCTGGGTTACCGTCTGATAGAGAATTTGAGTTTTGTATCGATTTGGTGTCAGGGACGACATCGATTTCAATACCACCCTATCGTATAGCACCCCCAGAAATAAAAGAATTGAAAACTTAGTTGGAAGATTTGATCGAGAAAGATTTTATCCGACCAAGTGTGTCACCTTGGGGTGCACCAATTTTGTTTGTGAAAAAGAAGGATGGTACATTGAGGCTCTGTATCAATTACAGACAGCTCAATTAAGTGACCATCAAGAACAAGTATCCATTGCCGATGATAGATAATCTATTTGATTAATTGTAGGGTACAAGTGTGCTTTCCCAAATTGATTTGAGATTGGGATATCATCAGCTCAAGATTAGAAAGGATGATGTCCACAAAACAGCATTCAGAACCCGATATGGCCATTATGAGTTTCTGGTTATGCCATTTGGATTAACAAATGCACTTGCAACATTCAAGGATTTGATGAATTGGGTTTTTCACCCTTATTTAGACAAGTTTTTCATTGTGTTATAGATGACATACTTTTGTATTCGAGAAATAAGAGAGAACATGCCCAACATCTCAAGGTAGTGCTTCAGATCTTGAGAGAGAGACAATTGTATGCTAAATTCTTTAAGTGCGAGTTCTGGCTTATAGAGGTGAATTTTCTAGGACATGTAGTTTCTAACAGTGGGATATTTGTGGATCTGAAGAAGATTGAGGCTATAGTTTAGTGGGAACAGCCAAAGAATATGACTGAGATCCGTAGTTTTTTGGGGCTAGCGGGATATTATAGGAGATTTATTGAGGACTTATCCTTGTTGGCTGCACCTCTGATAAAACTTACAAGAAAGAAGGCTAAGTTTAAGTGGGATGATCAGTGTGAACAGAGCTTTCAAGCTCTGAAGAATCGTCTTACTTCAGCACCAATTTTAACACTCCCTACGCTAGGAGGCGGATATGTTGTTTATAGTGATGCATCGAGGCGGGGCCTCATTGTGTATTGATGTAGAATGGGAAGGTTATAACTTATACTTCTTAGAAGTTGAAGAAGCATGAAGAGAACTACCCTACTCATGATTTAGAGTTAGCTGTAGTGATTTTTGCATTAAAGATATGGAGGCATTACTTGTATGGGGAGTAGTGCTAGATATTCATTGATCACAAAAGCCTCAAGTATTTGTTTACGCAGAAAGAGCTGAATTTAAGACAACGGAGGTGGTTATAATTGATTAAGGATTATGATCTAATCATTGACTACCACCCAGGAAAGGTTGATGTGGTAGCTAATACTTAGAGCAGAAAGACTTTAGCTAGCTTGGCTCATGTTCACACCACTTATATGCCTTTATTAATGGATCTGAGAGTGATGAGAGTATCACTAGGGTATGATGAGGTTGAAGCCTTGATGGCTAGCTTTATGGTCAGACCTACCCTAGTTGTTTAGATCAGACAGGACTAGATGTTAGACAATGAGTTGTTAGAGCTAGCCAGGAGATTAGAGATGGCAAGGAGAGTGACTTCTACTTCACTTAGGATGGGACTTTGACTTTCAGAGGTCGGATTTGTGTACCCAGCGACAGCGTGTTGAGAGGAGGCCTATAGTTTTATATTTACTATACACCTAGGCAGTACCAAGATGTACCGTACCATCAGAGAGAGTTATTGGTGGTCGGGGATGAAACAGGATATAACCCAGTTTGTGGCTAGATGTTTGATATGTTAGAAGATCAAGGCTGAGCACCAGAGACCTGCAAGGACATTACAGCCTCTACCTATACCTGAGTGGAAGTGGGAGTACATTATCATGGACTTCGTGGTCGGGTTACCTTGGACACAGGCGAGCCATGATACGATTTGGATGATTATAGATCAACTCACTAAATCAACTCATTTTCTGTCAATTTGAGCGAATTTCTCTTTGGATTAATTGTCTAAGTTGTATATAGCCGAGATTATCAGACTGCATGGAGTGTCAATTATCATTATGTCAGATCGAGATTCTCGTTTTACATCTCAATTTTGGCCTAGACTTCAGAAAACTATAGGTACTTAGTTGACTTTTAGTTCTGCATTTCATCCTCAAACTGATAGACAGTTAGAAAGGACCATCCAAACGCTAAAAGAGATGCTTTGAGCATATGTTATTGAATTTTCTGGCAATTAGAATATACACCTATCATTGATAGAGTTTGCGTACAATAATAGTTATTAGGCTAGCATTGGGATGGGACCTTATGAGGCTTTGTTTAGTAGAAAATGCAGAATCCCAGTGTGTTGGGATGAAGTTGGTAAAAGAAAACTCGATAATATTGAGCTGATCGAGATCACCACTGAGAAAATAAAGATTATCAGAGAGAGATTAAAAGTAGCTCAGGATAGACAGAAATCCTATGCTGACAATAAGAGGAGAACATTAGAATTTGAAATAGGCGATCAAGTTTTCTTGAAAGTATCGCCTTGGAAAAGAATAATCAGATTCAAGAATCGGGGAAAGTTGCATACTCAATGTCACGCCTCGACCCTAGTCGACCACGTGGCAATCACCATGAATCCCAAGAATACATCCTATCACTTAGAATGTACTCCTAGAACCCGCAAGGCATTAGTACCTGTTTTCAAACTCA
>JAVXUL010000015.1:564395-578996 GCA_035590515.1 Trichilia minutiflora | reverse complement strand
AAAATGAATGATTTGGCTTCTGTTAATATCAAATATATGATAATGGATGGGTAAAAGACTCATTTGCCCTCAAAAATATAAAAAACAATGAAGACAATTAAGTGAGTAAGGCTATAAATGTCATTTCCCTGCCTCCTGCACATCAGCTGACTTCCAGGTTGGGATTCTTTCTCCTCTGACCTTGTATTTGGCTCAAATTTATTTTTATGAAATCCTTATTGTGTCTTCTTTCCATAGGAACAAACGTCTTGTCATTTGAACTTCCAGATCAACGAAAATTTGACTCGAAATTTTAGGTGCACGAATGAGATTTTTGAGGAAAAGTTTCCAACTAAACAATTCTTCGTAAATTCAACCTCAAATACATATTAATTGATGATGTAGAGTTAATAACACAATTTCGAGCACCCGAACACGTATTTTATAAAATAAAAAAAATACCCTTGTACCTAAAATGACCAAATTACCATTATTTCAAATATAGGGTATTACATTCTCCCCCCTTAAGAAAATTCGTCCTCGAATTTAAAATTCAAGAGAGGATTTAGAAATATTTACCTTCAATCTCAAACAAATAAGAAAATTTCTTTCTCATAATTTCCTCTAATTTTCAAGTCACCTCACTATCCTTAAGATGCTGCTACACGACTTTTATTGATAGAATCTATCTCGATCGAAGCTTTCTCACTTGTCTATACTATGGCCACTGGTTGCTCCTGATAAGATAGATTTTCATCTATCTCCACTGTTTGTGGCTCCAATACATGTGAGTCATCATGTAGATATTTCCTTAGCATAGATACATGAAAAACTGGATGTATCTTATCCATACTAGACGGAAGAGCTAACTCATATACCCTGCTCTCAATGCACCAGAGGATTTGGAAGGGTCCAATATATCTTGGACTCAACTTACCTTTCTTACCAAACCGCATGACACCTTTAAAAGGAAAGACCTTCAGAAATACATAATCACCCTCATTAAACTCAAGGTCTCGACGTCGATGATCAGCATATGATTTCTGCCTACTCTTAGCAGTCATCATTCTCTTTCGAATCATTTTACATGTTGTCGGTCAAATCTGTCTGAAGCTTGTGCGAGTGACATATCCCTACCTCCATGCCATCACGATCCTGACTACTGGGATATGACATCCAAGGACATGAAATCTTTCACTATCAGAGAGGTTAATAGTCACCCTTTTTCTTTGGTAATTTATAATGGCATTGAAAGAGGATAACCAATCTATACCAAATATCACATCATAATTTACCAATTTCATCTCAATTAATCCAAAAGTGGTTTTGTGAAAATTTACATCAGATTCACAATTTTGACATATCCTATCTAAATTTACACCATCTCGAATAGGTATTTCAAATGACAACATATATTCTAAAGATTCAGTCTTTAAACCCAAGAAAGATACAAGCTTTGAAGAGACAAAAGAATATATAGCACCAAAATTGAATAATATTCTAACTCTGTTACTTAATAAAAGAAAAATACCTTTTATTTGTTAGAAATTGACTCATATTTCATAAAAAAAAAAATCAAGTTTGTAAGTACCATCATGATAAGTAGACAGGATTAGTAAGAGCGGCCTTATCTACTTACCACAATAGTGCTTACCAATTCGAATCCTTTATGAAATATGTAATAATTTCTAATAGTTTTGAAATCATACTTTTTCAGCCCTTCGAAAAGCAGAGGAGAATCAAAATTGCCATTAATATTGCCAATATTGCTTTGGTCATTTTCTTTCCTATAGAATTATGCTCATCGGTGGAACTGACTGATTCAGCTACGTGAATTTCCAATATTTATGAGTGACATATCATCTTGCTTACCTTATTTTTTCCATTCACTTACTAATGTACATGAATACCTTCATTTTTATTATGATCCACCTTTATGCCACAGAGATATCAAGTCCAGCAACATTTTACTGGATGAGAATTTTGTTGCCAAGGAATTACAAATAAGATGCAAATTGATCTTTTTATTTTGAGATTCTTGCCGAAGTTGCATTTCATATTGAGTGAGGTTTTTTCCTTAGACCAATGAGATCATAAATTTGAAATACAAGGCTCCCTGGAATTTTGTGAATAAATGGTATTCAGGAAGAGGACACGAGTATACATTTAAATTTCAAAGAACTCCCTTTCCAGATGCAAAAGCATGCATAGGATATCCTTAATTTCTTTAAGAAAAGTGATGTATACAGTTATGGAGTGCTACTGTTGGAGATTGTGACTGCAAGAAAAGCAGTTCAAGATGGCAAGAATTTAATAGAATCAGCCCAAGTATACACGGCCTCAGAAACAAGACTATCTGAGCTAGTAGATCCCTTTGGACTCCTTTGACCCAGACCAGCTTCTATCAGTTGTGACTATTGTGAGATGGTGCGCGCAGAAAGAAGGTCAGGCTAGGCCTTCAATCAAAGAGGTCCTTAGGATTTTGTACGAGAGTTCAGACGCTATGCATAGTGGGTGTGTGCAACCTGTGGAAGATGAAGTGTACGAAGAAACTGATGGAAGGCCAAGAAAAAGGGGGAAAACACATAGGACTGACCCCTACTTTTTACAGTGGGGAGAGTAGATATCTTGCTTCTTCGCAACTACGTCCAGGTTATATTTTAGTCGAAGTTTTTTGCTTGAAACCGGCTCTCCTCAATCTCCTCCCAGTTTGCTCTCGCTTTAACCAGCCTACTTTTTGCTTTAGCCACAAGTTTGGGTACAAAGCTCTTAGCCCTTGGATGACTTCATAATTTAGAAGCTATAGGTTAGTTGTTACATAGCTTGTTTCAAGTCGACAGTCATGCACAGTTTGTCATCTTTCTGGAGTGAAAATGGTCCCATTATAGAACACTTCAACGATCCCGAAGTTATCACTGCAAGGCAGAAAAGATATAAAAATTGTAATCCTAGCATTGTTGCATGTTTTGGTCTTATGCTTTGTTAAAAGTTTTGGAAATGGATGGTATTAGTACATATATGTATTTCTTTTCACTTGTTTAATTGATAGACAAGATGATATTGCTACCGGTCATTATGATTATTCTTCATATAAAACTGTCTTGATGCTAAATAGCATCAGCCATCTAAGGATTCGCATTTCTTCTTAGTTTATTTTTTCTGGCATGGAGACGATGGTCCACAGTTTCTGATTTAGCAAAAAATTTCCTTGTTCCTTTTTCAGATGATAGCTGCCTGTAAAAATTCAACCTCTTACCTGATCCTCTGCGGCTAGAATTTATAAAAGAGGCTCTAGTATTTATCAGTGCCCCAAACTGTTTTCCACAACTATTTGAGTGGCCTGCTTTTAGATTCATTTCTTGTATTGTCCTCTAGTTCTTAGACGTTAGTAGAGAGGCAAGACTTATGATACAAAGTTAAAGAGAGTAATAGAGTCAAGATTGATGTTTTTAATTGTAAGATTCTGTTTCCTTTGTTTTTTTGAATACTCCAAGCAAATTCAATTCTAATGCCCCTGAAAGGATAAAACATAAAAATCATCAGTAAGACGATGGTTGCCTTCGTGCTGTAGTTTCCTCTGCAAGTATGTAGAAGATGCCGGCCTATTCCTATTGAGGCCAATCTCCATATCAGAATCTGGGAAAGAAAATTATATATATAGGAGATCCGCATAGATCTGCAAATTTCATATCAACTCAAAGTTGGTGACAAGAATAATGGGAAATTTCATTCTTCCCATGATGATCCTCTCTTTCTCTCTCCTTATATCATCTGCCAACTCATTAACCATGTCAGGAGATCATAAAACTTACATTATCCACATGGACAAATCAGCAATGCCAGCTTCATACTCCAGCCACCACGACTGGTACATCTCCACACTCTCGTCCCTCTCATCACCTGATGGTTTTGCTCCAATCCATCTCTACACCTACAGACATGTGTTGGATGGCTTCAGCGCTGTTTTGTCACAGTCCCACCTTGACCAACTCCAGAAAATGCCAGGTCATTATGCTGTGCACCCAGACACAGTTGGCCAACTTCACACTACACGCACACCAAAATTTCTTGGCCTGAACAAAGGCGCAGGTATATGGCCAGCTTCAGGTTTTGGTAGTGACATTATTGTTGGTGTTTTGGATACTGGCATTTGGCCAGAAAGTGAGAGCTTCAATGATTACGGCATGCCCCCTGTTCCTGAGCGATGGCGCGGGATGTGTGAAGTTGGAACTGAGTTTAATGCCTCTCACTGCAACAGTAAACTGATTGGAGCACGCTCGTTCAGCAGAGGGATGCAGCAATATGGCTTGAAGATATCAACAACAGATGATTATAATTCTCCGAGAGATTTTTTCGGTCATGGAAGTCATACGTCATCAACAATAGCTGGCAGTCATGTCCAAGATGTAGATTACTTTGGCTACGCTGAAGGAACAGCAATTGGAGTTGCACCAATGGCTAGGATTGCCATGTACAAGGTGGTGTTTTACAATGACAGTTATGATGCAGCGGCTGTCGATGTTCTGGCTGGCATGGATCAAGCCATTGATGATGGCGTGGATGTCATGTCATTGTCCTTAGCATTCCTGGAGACAACGTTTGATGAGAATCCAATAGCAATAGGAGCTTTTGCAGCCTTGAAGAAAGGAATTTTTGTTGCATGCTCGGCAGGAAATTCAGGTCCCCATGCATACACCATACGCAACGGAGCTCCTTGGATTACAACAGTTGGCGCTGGAACTATTGATAGAGAGTTTGTGGCTCGTGTCACTCTAGGCGATGGGAAGCTAACTGTTACTGGAAAATCTGTTTACCCGGAGAATCTATACGTCTCTGATGTTCCTATTTATTTCGGATATGGCAATAAATCCAAAGAAATTTGTGGTCTTAACTCATTAAACCGTAAAGATGTTGCAGGCAAGTATATCTTCTGTGCCTTTGACTATGATGGTTACATAAAGGTGTATCAGCAGTTAGACGAAATGTATAGAACGGGAGCCGCCGGAGCCATCTTCAGTTCGAACATGGGGAAATTTCTTAGCCCACTCGACTTCAATATGCCATTTGTGACAGTAAATCCAAAGGATGGAGAATTAGTGAAGAAGTATATAATCAGTGCGAAGAATGCAACTGTTAGTATCAAGTTTCAGATTACAATATTGGGTACTAAGCCAGCTCCACAGGTGGCAAATTTTTCATCACGAGGTCCTGCTCGCCAATCACCTTGGATTCTAAAACCTGATATATTGGCTCCCGGAGTTGACATCTTAGCTGCATGGGCTCCCAATAGGCCATGGACACCAATCCGTGATGATGATTATCTCCTCACTGATTACGCTCTCGTGTCTGGCACATCAATGTCATGCCCTCATGCAGCTGGCATAGCCGCATTGCTTAAAGCCACTCATCATGACTGGAGTTCAGCAGCCATCCGTTCTGCAATGATGACAACTGCTAACCTGTTAGATAATGCCAATGGTATGATCGTCGACATGAATACTGGCGTTGCTGGAACTCCTCTTGATTTTGGTGCAGGGCATGTATATCCTAACAAAGCAATGGATCCTGGGCTTGTGTATGACATTGAGGTTCAGGACTACATCAATTACTTGTGTGCATTGAACTACACTACTCACCAGATTAGAGTTCTCATAGGAACATCGAAATTTTCTTGTCAGAATGGTAATCTAGATCTTAATTATCCATCCTTCATCGTCATCTTGAACAACACCAACACTACAAGCATCACCTTCAAGAGGGTGTTGACAAATGTAGCTGATGCCAGCTCAGATTATATCGCAGATGTGAAGGCTTCAGCGGGTATGAAAGTTGTTGTGAAACCAACAACAATATCCTTTGCCGGAAAATATAGCAAAGCGGAGTTCTATTTGACAGTGACCATTAATCTGGAAAAAGATGTCCATCCACAAAGTGATTATATTGGCAATTTTGGGTTTTTGAGCTGGTATGAAGTTAATGGGAAACATGTGGTGAGAAGCCCCATTGTTTCGGCATTTACACCTTAAATCTACCAAGCTGGCAGTAAATTCAGGTTTAATTGAGACTATGGCACATACAACAGGATGTGCAAATTACATTAAGCGTGTGAAAGAATGACACTTGGCAATAATAAAGACAATTAGTACATAGTTTTTCTTGTTTAAGGGTCCATTTGCTACAGTTGCAGTAGAATGGAGCCATCAACAGTCGAGCATAAGTAACCCAACAATCATTAACTACAAAATAAAAATGGGTGTTTACTACAAATACTACAGTATTTTCAAAATTTAAGTAAAAACATACAATTACAAACACTCTCTTTAAGTTAAAAGGATTACAATCTAAACAATAAGAACGAGCTAAAGTCTACGGGGTTTTAATCTCCCTTAGAATTTGTAAACAAAGTTTCTTACTTGTATAAAGTGGGTAAAATTCTAATTAATAATTAATTACCAAATCATAAACAATAACACGGAAACAATCAACTCGGGGTCTTTCTATATCCAAATTTCTTTTAACAGTTGAAAGATTCAGACTTTTTAGCGTCCGATCAACCGATAACAACAAAATCTTAGGCAGTTGGCCCAAAAAATGAATCAATGAAAATAAACATCAGAGCTAAACTTGAGTAGCACTATACTGCATTGGGATCAATCTCTACGACAGATAGGGATGAGAGGGAACTGGTGATCCTTTCATTGATTAAGTTCTTCCAAGTGAATCACCATCCACCTAATAATACACAAGTCAAACAAAGCTTCCACTTTCAGATGAAAAAAACTGCAAAAGTAGAAGATACTGAAACCCGAATTTAGTTACAGATTTCACATTGGCATTTGATCAGTCATATGACTGTGAATGGGTCTTACATGGAAATGTTAAAATAAACCTCCAAATCCATGCAGGATACACCACCATCTTTCCTATCATCTTTGATGAAACTTCGGTAAAAAACCCCATCACCACCAGCCCCCAAAAAATGATTGAGCGGCTAAGAGGCCAACAAGCATACCTCAATCGGCTCATCCACATAAGTTAAAACATCCAAAAGTTACAAGAAATGGTGACCAACAGATTCCTCTAGCCACCTACTGCAGCCAGAGACGTTTTCTAGCTCATGCAAGACAACAACATTTCGCAATTTATCAAAGAGATCCTCTAGGTGATCCACACCAAACCTTTGACAGTCCAGAGGTCTCTTGCATCGTCGCTGTTATATTGCCTCAAAAAAACCTAAGAAAATCCAACAAGAATTAGCTCACCAAAATCTCCTGCAGCTCATGTTTGAACTGTCTTAGATTTTGGTCACTGATCAGCAATCTCAGATTTCCCATGGTTCTTCAACAACTACCCTTTCATCTTCTGAGAATAGATTTGATGATGCACCTCCTGCATTCATACTCTCTTCCTGATTACCTTTTCCTCTCTCATCCTTCCTTGCCAGAATTGCACTTGAACCTGCTTTCCAGCTCTGAATGTAGAAAATTTTCCTTTGGCCTTTGCCTTCTACTGCCATCGAGTCACCCAACTTCTTGAAAAGATTGACTAGTTTGTATGCTCCATACTCTGACATATTACATATAAAGTGGCCTCCCAATACTATCTGATACTCAGCAGGAAAGCGGGCAAGAGGCAGGCTACCTCCAGACAGTTCAAGCAATCTCATCGTGTCCTCAAACCATTAATATCTCCTGGCTGAACCACATGGTGGAATCATTCTGATGACCACAGGAAACACGAGCCCCCGAACCTTTAAGACCAGGTGGCAGACTTTGTGTCCTCAAGGTTGAAGGAAAACAAGACATGTTGAGTGAAGAAGTACTTGTGTATTCAGATAAGGATTGTGACACAATTGAGAAATCTCTAGACTTACAATAGCTTTGTGAGATCCCCCTTTATACAATTGCTTCATCTGTGTTGTCATTGATGTGACACCCCACAAAATACCCAGCACATCAGCTGGAGCTCCACAAGGAGGCATCAAAGACTTAGTAGGGGGCACAAAGCCTTCACCATGAGCCACACTGGGCCAGTCCCAGACAAATGTACCAGCATTGCAAAGAGCAGATGAAACACCTACCCCAGAAGGGATGACAAGAATCACTGTATAACCATGCTGACCAAGTATGTGAAGCGCTGGAGCATAATCAACATCCCCTGATGTCAGCATGATCGAAGAAGGTGGATGGTTGCCAAGAGCAAACAGGAACATGTCAACAAAGATAGCCTTGTCTGCGACATCCTTTCTCCCATTAGGAACATCAATTAGCTGGACACCAGTTCTCTGGCATCCCTCTCTAAGTCGCCTAGGGAAGGCATTAAAATCCCATAGGCAGAGAACATCATAACAGCTCCTTTAATCACAGGGTGCAACTGCAAAGCCATTTTAATATTGCCAGCTACATCTTCAGGGTTGGCATCACTTGGAACAGGGCAGTTCTCAATGTCCCAGAGTATAGCCACAGGACCATCTGAGGAAGTCCGATTCTGCTGATTTATGGCAGTCTGCTGCAAATCCATGTTTGAATCCACCATATGAGTTCCCTTCTGTTCTAAGGAATCTGAATGAACTACTGATGATGATGTACTTAGATTAGCCATCACTGATTCATCACTAACTCAAAGGTTCCTAAAATATAGACAGGTAGTAAAAAAAAGTTAGGAACCACCTAGCAAGTTCATCAATCTCAACCAAAAACATTTCTCTGAAACTGAGACATGTTTAATTCTGGTATTGAACCGCCTTAAACTTATAGCATCACTAATTTAATTATTTAGAGGATAAATTAACTGTAATATGACTCCCGGATGAATTGTAAATATTATAGTTTTGTGTTTCGTTGGTTGGTTATGGACTATGAATCCCCCTCTCCCCCTGATAAGAACAAAAGAAGAAATTCGTGTGTTCACAGTGGACTGAGAAAAAAACCTAGAAAACAAACTCCTAGTTTCCTTCAAAATTCCTGCGTTTTCCCAGCAACCAAAACAAACCCAAAAGACAGAAAATGAAAGAAAGATACATTTACAATCCAAATACAATTTCAACCAAACTAGAAGAAAACGGACTACAACAGAGAAAATAAAGGCTACCTCATATTGAAATCACTGCTCCTCTTTAAGTTACGTTCCAGTCACCAGAAACCCAGATCCTCAACAACAATAAATGATCAAAAGATCTAACGACCGTAATAAAAGATCCATAGAAATTAAATTAAGAAACAAAACGGGTTTTTCTTTGGGATATTTGTGAGAGAGGAAGACAGAGAAACCTGGGGTGAAGGAAGGTTATTGTAAAATGGGCTGTTGGAGGAATGGGATTTGGATTTTTGTTCTGACAAAGCGGAGCCTTAACCTAAACTGACCGACATTTTGGGATTTCTACCCATGTATTCTTTGAATCTTTGTCTCTGCTTTGTTCAGTAACATTGGAGTTGTTGGCTTAAAGATTAACATTAGAGCCCAAAATCCTCTGCGGGTGCAAGCTGCAGCATGCGCTTAATTAATTTTCAATCCATCTTAACCAACAGAGAATGTAATCATGCGTAATGCGTTGTTCTAGAAGTCCAGTTGCAGACCTGACTCGTACACTAGCTTGATGAACGGCTAGATTTCACCTTAGTTCTTTAAAAATCAGAATATCTGGATAGTTTCAAGGTAAATGCAAATGCCCCATAGCATGTCACGCTGCTTCAATTGCTCAATTGAATTGTGTTGTGCCACTCTCCGCCCATGTAAGGCGAGCCTTGCGGATGTGTCTGATGGGTTGACTTTTTGTATTTACTCTTTCGGGTAAGCCTTATGATCCCGTATCTATTCTTGCTTCAGGAGTCCAGAGTTCCGCAGCTACTCCGTTTCTTATATTATATTTTAATATTGGCATTGTCCTTGTCCGGTTGCTGAGCCTAAATTTGTGCACATGAGAATCATGTGGTCAGGCTGACTAATAATTTATAACTCAAAACTAACACCTTTCATATATGCCAATATCAAGCAGCTTTTTCATGGAAAAGTGGCATCCAGCTCTGGAAAAACATTCAAAATTTACATGGAGAAACCGTTGCCAAATTGGATCAATTTTTAAGCCTAAATCTAGCTAGAACACAAACCATTCCTGAATATTTCTAGTTTTGCACCTAGGCTATAAAATTACACAAGTTGGAAGAACTTGTAAGTTCACTTAAGATTATTCCATTTTTAATGTCATTTGCTTTTATATAAAATATTATTCCCTAGAAACAAAATGCTGCTTTAAGACACAAAAGACATGAACAATTGAACATCAAGGGCACATACAAAACATTGTCTCACTGACTTTTTAACAAAAAGGAAGACAAAGGAAAAGAACTACTAGCAGTCCAGCACCTGTGCTGCTAACCAACAAGCAATGTCTAAAGGATTTACAAGCAATGTACTAATGGTATAATGGAAAATTCAAGCAATGCAAGCCATAAGATATATCTTAAAAAGAAACTGATCAACTTTACTGGATCTCTAGTAATGCACTGGAACAAGTTTATGATTCCAGAACCCTTTCAATGGCAGAAATGTAGAACTCCTTTGGCATGGTTCCAACCACAGACTCACGTTTCTCTCCGTTCTTAAAGAGCAAAACCACAGGTACAGCCTTAATCTCATAGTCCTCTGCAATAGGCAAATCAGTGTCTGTGTTGAGTATAAAGCATTTAAGTCTCCCAGCATAATCTCCTGCAATCTCATCAATCACTCGATGTACCATCCTGCATGGGCCACACCAACTTGCATAAAATTCAACAAGAACAGGGGTATCGCTGTTCAGAATCATCTTTTTCCATGAGTCTTTAGTAACCACTGCAGCTGCATGGCCAAAATTTTATGATTACTTTTGCATTCATTAACAGCATAGCCAAAATATATTGATTAGGGTGGCATCCGTTAACAAACTCAAACACATCCCAGTTATACCTAGGCATAATAACTTGATATGATGCAAGCCAGGAAGCAATCTGTTAATAATGCATGAAAGTCCCTTAACTAGTTAAGCTTTCCTAGAAAAAAATATATTCACTATATTTTATAGTAATCCAACATATATCAAAATTATATGCACCCCAAACCCCTTACTATTTTTTTATTGTTAATTTTTTTTAAACAAAACATTTCCATGTTGATGCTCTCTCACCTCTATAATATACTGTTATTAATAATAACTTCCTCAAAGAACCCTACTTATCAAAGCATGTTGTTCTATATGAATATACATATATGTGGTTATTCTATCTCCTTTACATAAAATTATTCTTCCTTTTGCCTAACATCTCTGTATTTGTTTTTCTTTTTCTTTGCAACCATGTATTTGACCATTAACAAAATCAGTCTCAAAGGTTTCCTATTATTAAGGAGTCACGTGATGTATGCTCCTCCTTTGGTAAGCAAGGAACTTATCATACTAACTTTGATTCATTATAAAGTAATAAAATCATTTGAGCATAAGAATATAATGTAGGAAGTGAATCATCATAGGAAAAATAAAGAAGTATTGTAATTGTGAAGACAAAATCACAATATTCATTAGTTGTATATACAAATGCCTAAATATGACATGCATACTTGAACACCTTGATATCCTCATATAAATAAAAGTATAAACGAACAAAAATTTTATCAGAAAACTCAACTAGTCATCAAAAGCATTTAGACCTCTAGAATATGATACATTTTCAGACCAAAGCATTCGTTGAAGAAAAGCCAATAGTTACTATTACAAGATAATTGTTATGTTATATAAGGTAAAGTTCTTCATAAATCTAACATTTTCATTCCTTCTAACTTTAAAATTTGAAGAGAAGTTTTACTTCCAAATATTTGTCCAGAATAGAGAGGGTTAGTTGGAATGCTGCCAAAACATCAGTATCTTTGGTTTTCACAGACTTTTCTGCATGTAACAAGCTAATCATCATAATAATGCCCTGGTCATGTAGAGTCTGATTACCATTTTTCCAGTGAAAAATTTTTGACCAGAAGGATGATTTTTTTTTTTTTCAAAAAAAGAAGTAACAATGTCAAGCATCTATAGTTCCAACTTTGCTAGTATAATCAACAATCTTTGGCTATTTAAGACTCCTTGTACAACAAAACGAACAAATGAATGAGTTAAAACTAAATAAAAAGTAAATGGTGGCAAAAGACAGATACTCACTAACCACAGAAAAGGAGGACAGAAGAGATACTAAAAAACAATTACAAAATCCTTGCCAGAAGAATTGCCTTAAGCCAGACAAGTTTTAAAATGTAAACCCCAGTTTACACTAATGTCATCAGAAAAACAATGGTTGCAACACTTTGCTCAACATTTAATTTGCCTACAATGCTAACTGCCACATAACAACACACTAGAGTGGTAGCAAGGAACAGCCTCAAAATGTCAAATCCCCAACAACATCCTCCTTTAACAAGCTTTTAAAGTTTTCAAAGAATAGTAGTTCGTATTGATGAATTAAACACAAAACGAATTTTGGATCCCAGCATCCATGAGATATGAAAGGAAGCTCTATCACCAAATCAAAGCAGTATCTCTAAGATCTCTATAAGTTCCAATTGATAAAACCATGTCAATTGCCTAAGTTTCCTGCAATTTAGTTCAATTTTATTTTTGCACAAATAAAGATTACTAGCCTCCGTGACTCAACTTTTTTGTGTGTAATTTCCATTCAAAAACATACCATTGTAATCATTCACTACAAATCTAACCAGATAGCTGTAAAAATAAAAAATTAATACCAAATTCCACATTTTGATCCACAAATCTAAACCAATAAGTCTTCTAAAGTCGTTTCAGGTGATAAATCAAGAATTTTCCATACAATTAGGATCAGAAAACAGAAAATGGAACATGGGTTATCTCTCACAGAGCTATTCTGCAAAAAATTCATTTCTTTTCTTTCATTAAATTTTCACGTCAAACAAACAGAAGTCACATAAATCGAGATGTACAAATCGCGAAAGAATCAACAAGAAACGACAAAAACCCAGAAAAATAAACAGTTGAAGAACTCAAATCAAACTATACAACCCTTAAAGCAATCCAATTAATCGTTACCTCTCGATTCACGCATGCTGAGAATCTTAAGTGGAAGAGGTTCATTCCTTGCCTTCAAGCCCCCCTTATTAGAATGCAAATGAAAAGGAAATGAGAGTCGGTTGGGCTTATGAGAAGAGAATGAGTAGAGACGCGGAGTCGCCAAATGGGCAGAAGATAAACAAGTACAAGAAGAAGAAGAAACGAAAGCCATCACTGAACCTATCAGAGAACAAGAGTGTTCACTTATTTGCTAATTTGCGTTTTGTATTTGGTTAGTTGCGATGTGGTAGATGGATGGTAACGCAATTAGTTAGGTTGGCTATAGCAGCGAGTCTTCTCTTCAACTACGGAAACGAAATGAAAACAGGGAAAACAAAGCAAAACAGAATCAACATAGCGGCACGTTTTTGTTGGGTTTCATCATCGCAATCTAATCCGATCCTGATGATGACAAATCGGACGGACGTGGGGCCATCAGTTGTACTGTACAGGAAGGAGTTGAGGGATAGTTCTACTTTAAACAATCAATCTTTCACAAAACTACACTTTAGTTAATACCTTTGACAGAAATCTAAACATTTCATCTTTATCAGACTTTAGTCTGGGAGTGAAATTATATTCTTTTAAATTCATCTAATAGAAAATTTTTATTGAAATAATTTTTTTATTTTTCTAAAATTTTATAAGACATCATAAATGACAAATGTATTATTGTCTTTATCTCGTTCTAGTTTTAAAATCAAATTTTCCTCAATTCATTTGAGAAAAGATGATATCCTTAGTGGGATTGTGATTGCCTGAAATTCGACGTTGAACTCCGTCTCTTAGTCATGGAACCACAAATTTTAATAAATTCATCTAATAGTAGAGATTTAATGAAGGAATCTCATATTTTTCTAAAACCAGGGAGATTCTCCCTTTAATATAGACAGAGGTCCTAACAATATTATCCTCTTACATATATACACGCGCGCAACAGAGAGAGAGAGAGTTGTTTAAAAAATTTATATTTTTAATATTATTTAGGAGTTAATAGATTAATTTTATATCTATTTGATTAAAAAAAATTAATTAACTAATTTTTTATTTATCTTAAATTATTTGAACTCAATTTAATAAAAAATTCAAATTCCATTTAATAATAGTCAAATAAAATATCTATTCTTTTATGCAATTTTAATAATTATTATTAAAAAATTTAAATTTTATAATTATAATTTAAAAAATTAATATTTAAATTTAAATATATCAAAAATCGAGTATAAAATATATAAAATCAATCAAATTTAAATAAAATTTAAGTGAAACTCGAAAAATCCAATGAATCATCTCGATTATGCTCGGTTAAACTACTTATCTAATGGGAGCGAGAGTCTCATTTTAGTAGACCTGTCAAACGGGCCAGCAGTCCGCGAGCCGGCTCGGTTCGGCTCGGTATTTAGGTGGGTTAGGACCAAAAAAAATTGGTCCATTTAATTCGTAAGCTTTTTTAGCTCGGTCCGTTTAACCCGCGGGTTAAGTAGACCAGCTCGTTTAACTCGCGAGCCGGCTCGTTTAACCTACCT
>JAVXUL010000015.1:548111-562083 GCA_035590515.1 Trichilia minutiflora | reverse complement strand
AATGCAAGTTCCTATTGTTCACAGTAATGTGAAAAAAAAATTAGAGACAATACATTTGAGATTATTGAGAACAGCCATTTTGCTGCTGAAGCTTTGAATGAAGAAACCAGTAAAAAGTAAAATCACATTCTTTTTATTCAGTTACATTGCAAATAAGCCATATTTGGTATCTTCCATTGGCCGATTCAAAGAAGCAGAAATACTGAAACCTATTACTTTCCTTGTGTCAGCGGGGTCGATGATTCCGTTATCCCAGATTCTAGCTGTGGAGTAATAAGCACTTCCTCCTCTCTCATATGCCTCTACAACCATCGCCTTGAACATTTCCTCTTCTTCTTTTGTCCACTGTTTATGCATGAATACATGGATGCACACCATGTTTCAATTTTTGAAATGAAAGAAAGATATGACATCATTTTGAACACAAATTAAGTTTAACTGAACTCCTTGATTTTTCTTGTTGGCCTTTTCTATGTGAGACAGCACTCCAGCAGACTAAATATTTTCCAAGGAAACCAAAGCAATACGTGCCTAAAAACAACCGACAAGTTCAAGAGTCAAGTAACTGGCGGCTGTATACTGGGTTAACTTGGATTCTAAAATGGTCAGAACAAAATAGCCAGGAAGTCCAGAAGTCAAGGAGATTGAGCAAAATTTTCAAAATTTACACAAGTAAAAAAGGGAAATGTTACCTACGATTATGTTGAGAGAGCCATGTTTGTGAAGACAATGCAACGGTGCTCAGTTTGTAGTAGTCACAGCAACTTACGAACTTTGTATAGCTAGGTATTATTTATTGTTCATGATAAGGACAAACTACTTTGTAGAAATACTTAGATTGATGACTATAAATTGTATATGCCTAACAAGAATTGTAATTCAGGAATTTCAGATGATTAAAATGTAATCATCATTTCAAATTTTGAGGTTAAGGTAACTATATGTGGTTCAAGATTGCAATAAGTTTGCATATTCAATTCTACACTACACTGGATGCCTAGAATCCTTCTCTCCTAAGAACAATGCACAAGCACAAGCACAACCGAAATCTAGACAAGACACTGTATAAATGAAAAAGGTTAATAATAATATTCTCCTTCTTATGCCCACTCACTTCAGAGGTAATTCATAATGACGGACAAGTCATACACAAGTATAGAGAACTACCTGAGCACCGCCCATGACAGAGATTCTGGCAATTGGCCAAAGAAACATGAAATTAGGGCTGTATGCACATCCACACATTGCATAGTTACCAGCAACAAAACTTCCACCAACAATTATTGTAATTTTTGGTACCTGTACAAGGAATGATTAGGACAGATAAATATTTTTCACTTTCATGAATTTTTTATTTAATCTACAAATCAATCTATGATTAATGGTAAAAAAATAAATAACTTGCACAAACTTCCATCACTGACCTTTGCACAAGAAACTGCTATTACCATTTTTGCTCCAGACTTAGCAATACCATTTGCCTCAGATTTTGAGCCAACCTAAAAGGAAAACAACCATTATGGTTCCACAATTCTATAACTTTCTTGAATTACTATCTTAATTACTCAGAGGATCATGGAACATTTTTCTAGAAAAAAATAAATAAATAAATAAAGCTCATAACTCTCCTACTACATTTGGTTTAATTTGATCTCCTTATAATGTGAGGACACGACTCACGAGAATGTCAGGAAGATTCATTAACAGATTAATGGAAAGAGAAGGCAGGATCACTAATCATGAATCCAGTAACGTTCTTAAGAAAGACCAACGGAATTTTCAGTTGAGTGCAAGTTCAATGAAATTGGGCTCCTTTTAGAGCAGATTCATTGAATAATATCCTACTGTTTCCAATGATACCCAGGGGCGGAGCCACATTGATGGCAAGGGGGCATGGCACCCCCTCCCCCCTCCCTATAAAATTTTTAAGAAAAAAAATATATAATGAATAAAAATATTCTCTTAAATCTCTCAAATAAATAAAATATTTATTTTTTTTAATTCAAAGTTAATATTATGATTTTATTAGATTTATAAATAAGATAAAATAATAAAAAAATCTATTTTTTTTAATTTTTTTTCTTATAGTCTTTTTTTCTTTCTCTTATAGGCTTTCTCTCTTATCTTCACTCTCTAGTTCTTTTTGCTTTCAATTTTTATCTTATATCCCTCCGTTCAATTTTTTTTTTCTTTTTTATAAATCTTCATAATTTTGACTTCTTCGTTATTCTAATATCTTCAATTTTATGATTTAAATAAAAAATCGAGAGTTAAAAAATTAGAATTTATGAATAAAATTTAAAATTTTTTAATTAAGATTAATTAAAATTTTTTAAAATTTTTAATTATTAATTAATAAGATCAATTTTTTATATTTTAATTATACATATTAATAAATTTATAATTTTAAAATTATTATTTTTTATTATTTTTAATTTAATAGTAAGAATTCGATTTAACTTGCATTCATCAAGATATAATTATAAATATAATTATATTATTAAAATTATAAATTTAAAAAAATAGATTATACGCGACTTCGATCCTCCTAATAAAAATTTCTACCTCCGCCCGTGATGATACCCACAGGTTGACCAAGGAATCTAGCAAAACCGGTCACAACTCACAAGTGTCTGCGCAGATACGCGGTTACAAACTCAAAAAATTAGAAAGTAACACGACTGGCTTAAAAATTCGAGTGTTTTAAATGTCCTCACAGCGCCATACAATTTTTTGAATTCATCAAACTCACTTCCATCAACAATGCGAGCAATAACTGATCGAATATAAAAAACAAAGCTCCTTCACATCGTGTAATGGTTCTTCATATTCAGGATCTGCGATCCATTCGTTATTCCCTGTCTCCCAGCCATATGCAAGTTCTTGGTAATGTTTCTCCCAAGAGAAATTCCATGTAGTTCATCTAAAAGACAAAAAATTATCTACATGACTATTCCTTGGAAACTACAAGCAGTGCAAAGATCAAACTAACTTCAGAGTGGTACACACAGAAGGGCGGAAAACACCACATGATCAAATACCTTGAGCAAAATAATCTGAAACTCCTGATGTCTTACAATGCACAGCAGCAACACCCAAATCCTCAGCAGAGACTTCTTCCCCTGTAGCAGCTTACTGAAAGTTCTACTTTTAGATATTACTTCCGTTCTATATACACACATTTAATTTAATATCCATGCATAATGCCGCACACGGATATGCATATGTTTATAATAATATAAAAATTATAAAGACTACTAAGTAATCGCGGAACTGATCTATGAATTACTGCCTGAATCAATTTGGAAAATCAGAAAGTCCAGAACTAACCTTTACAAGTGGGAGTCCAGCTAGAAATATGGTACCATATCCTTTGTCAATTACACTTTCGTCAGCCATTGCAGGAATATAAGCACCTCCAGCAGTGCACGAACCTAATACTAATGCAATCTCAGGAATGCCTTCAGCGGACATTATAGCTTGATTATAGAAAATTCTCCCAAAATTTTCCTGTCAGGGAGCACTCAGCCAAATTGGGAAGGAAAGCACCTCCACTATCCACAAGATATATGCATGGTAATTTGCATTGCAGCGATCTCTTGTGCCCTAAGATGCTTCTTAATGGTGATTGGATAATACGTGCCTCCCTTAACAGTGGGGTCATTAGCCACAAACATGCAAAGTCGTCCATGCACAGGAACTATTCCGGTGATGATGCCATCACCAAACTCAATGAACTAATCTATGAATTACTACCTAGTGTCCAGAATTATTTTATGGTTGCATATATCCTCGCGTAATATCAAGCGGGCATCTACAACAAGTCTACTCTTCTGTTTTGTTTTCGGAACGTGAAATCTTCTATTCTTGGTTTAACAAAGAGCCTAGGAAGAAAATCTCATAGGTGTTTGATGATAAAGATATAATGTGATGATTATTTAATATTCGAATTATTAAGATTCTCTGAAACGTTTAATCAATTTTATTTGAATTTTTTCTTCGGATATAACGATTGTATTTATTCTCGATTAAATAAATTAAGGTTTCTTAGTACAAAAAAAATAAAATAAGACCTAAGAATTTTCGGATGATAAGTCAGAAAACTCACGAATTTTACTATTGAGGAAGGGGAAAAAGGTAAAAAGAGTTGATTGAAGCTTCTAATGGTAAATAGAATCCTTTCCATGTAGCAACCAAAAAAAAGAGAAAACTATGATGAGAATAATTTTGTAAACAAATACTCTGTCTATCAAGGGTTTTTGGAAGGAGCAGTCAATTTCTGTTCTGGATTTTCGGAGTTATAATATGGATTATGCATAGGAATATAGTATTAAGAACATTGTATATGCCTCACAAATGAGTCATAAACATATTTTAAGGCTGATTGGATCCTGCTAAGAGACTAAAATTTCTATTCTAGTTTTTGAATCGGTTGAGAATGGGTATCCATATGATTGTATTCATGGTCCTTTTCAACCTCATTTTTAACCACGACTACTGAGAAATAGGTTAAAGATTGCAATTTCATATCTTTATTTTGGGTTCTCTATGTCATGTATTTAATAAGCAAAATATTGCTAAATTATTTGATTTTATCGTAATCTATTTTTTGTTAGGACATAAAATGTGAGTGTGTGAAGTAAAAATAGAATGGACGCATAAATCCAATGTCTTAAGGTTTTGAGTTGAAAATTGTGATCAAGTCCACGAATATATTTATTCATATGGTCTAATTATGTTCTCCTTGATGAACTTTTTCGAATTCAACAAAGTGATATTAAAACTGATTCTCGAGTTTAACAAAGTGATATTAAAACCGATAGTTCAGAAAGGATGCGATTATGGAGACTGTGATTATTCTCATAGTTGCTGTCACCACAAGAAATGATAAAAGAGCCATGAACTCTCAAGAAAGATAGTCCAAGGAGGATAAATTAAAGAGAATGGGTTAGTCCAAGATGGAGTTGTAAGAAACGGTTTTTGTAGAAAAATAACACGTTTGCTTTTCACGTGATTTTGAGTAGAGTATTGGTAAGCACAGACTCCGGAATAAGTGAGTCCAACTTGGTAGGAGTGCGAACTCTTAAAAATACAGTGATACTCAAATTAAAAAAAAAAAAAAGGCTTTTGTTTAAAGTGGAGCAAGTAAGATCCAAGTTGAACCCAGGTGAAATTTGATGCGGTGATGGGAACAATAGGATACCCTTCACCTGAGTGCATGCCTAAACATGAAGTTAATGATAAGTGCGATGTTTATGGTTTTGGCGTACTTTTCCCTGAGCTTTTGAGGGGAAAGAAAGCCTATGATAAATCTGATAGTGATGAGCATTTACGAAATCATTGGAAGAAATATGATGGTGATGAACATTTAGTATATCATGTGAAGAAATATATTGAAAATAACATATTTATTGAGATAGTAGATCCTATAATCATTGAAGACCTGTCATATCCTGAGAATGAGGAGCAGCAATTGGATGCTTTTTCACCACTTTATCTTTTTTTGTCTCAAGTTATCACCAGAAGACAGACTAACAATGGTTAATGTGGCAATGCAACTTAGACAAATGTTACGGTTCTTGCATGTAATTTTATATATTATTTCTAATTGTTCTCTTCTTTTTTTTTGTCTCATGGCAGCAGTTGTAGCCTGTTAGATATAAATGAGTCTGCACTTTTTTTCTTCAAATGTATGTTCTTTAGAACTTTGAATAGTTATAATCAAATATATTATCAACCGAAGTTATCTGTTAAAATGCTCTGCCTAAATCGACGCATGGTGAAAGATTCAGTGATGATTCCTTGAGATGAAGTTGTAAAGACAATTTGTCTTTCTGATATTGAACTGATCTTATTGACAGGCAGCACCTCCATACTCTTTTAACAAATTTATCACTTTCTTGGTTATGTGCGCCCTCGGATTCAGATTGTTCCTTATGCTTCTCTGATACTCTTCCCTCAAACTTTTGTTCATGTTAATATTTGAACTGGACATCCCAAGGTAAGCACTATAAACGCTGGTTATTTGTTCAAATACATGTATCAGTATGCCACTTGTATATGAGTTGGAGCAAATCAGGCAGCTCAGGTTTTGGAAATGCAGTCCAATTTTGTTTCAGTAACATTATGCTTGTATCAAAGATGAATCACAAATGTTTCCAAGTTGATCAATGCTGCTTGGAGACTCGGTATTCCAATTCTAGTTCTACATAAAACGGAACTCTTGCTGATCTTATAATTCATGGTCTTCTCAATCTCATTTTCACCAGCCTTTACTTGCTGTTGACAGAGAAGTTGAAAAATGCTAGCAAACGCGGCTGTCTACTTCCTTGTTGGTTTCTGCAGGCCAATTGTGTTCAGAGATATCAAACTATCGAATAGAACAATTTGTCACTAATTTATATGAGTTTTTACCATCAAAATTCTTTTGCTGAGGGTGAAACACATTTAAAAGATAGGGTGAAAAAGAGAGAACAAATGGAACAGTGAACACTCACTCCGTTTAGTATAGGGGAATTTTTACTCCGGCAGCATGTATTCAAAAACAAATGTACTCCAAAATTAAAGAATTCTAGGATAACTGCTCCAACTTAGGTGGGAAGCTCCTACCAAGATAAGTGTCACAGTCTTGAATTGGCCATGCCTGTGACAATAGGAGGCTACGACGCCAACAGTGGTTTCTCTGTCACGAATTTATTAGAATAAGTAAACAAAT
This sequence comes from Trichilia minutiflora, assembly GCA_035590515.1. Taxonomy (NCBI): domain Eukaryota; kingdom Viridiplantae; phylum Streptophyta; class Magnoliopsida; order Sapindales; family Meliaceae; genus Trichilia; species Trichilia minutiflora. The sequence goes on along the minus strand of JAVXUL010000015.1, from coordinate 555,368 downwards.
TATACCTTTATTTGTAAAACTATGAAACACTAGGGACCTAAATGTTATTAGAATTAAAACATTTTCATCTTCAAACGACGTCGTTTAAAATGAACAGGTAGCACCTCACCGATTCCAAACTTTTGGGATACGAAGCACTGTTGCAGGGAGTAAGAGCGATAACTGCCATTGGAAAATTTCATGGAGCGTCTGTAGTCTTTTCTTTACCCACTTATGCTCTCAAAATCTGTCCGTCCAAGCACTATCCGGCTTTCACTCCCCGCCTCTGCATCATTTGTTTCTAGTGCAGCTGTTACCGCCGCTTCTCCGCAACAGAGAACTAGTACACCCACCAGAGAACGTTCTTCAAAGCCCTCCAAAAATCTCACTTTAACAACACCCTAAACAGAAGAAACACCAAAAACAGTAAAAACTACAACTACTTCAAGTACAAGCACACCTATGTCTCTCAAAAAGGTTTCACTTACTCTCTTAAATATTATCAATGCCTCCTTTTTTCTATTTAAATCCTGTATCCTTTATCTTTAAATGCTCTCTTAGATATGAAAATAATAAAATAGTTATATGCATTTGGATGCCCATGGCATTATGATAACTTTAGAATCGCTAGTCAATTGAGTGTCTTGGCATGAGAAATTTTATTGCTTTTGAAGCAGAGAGTAGCCGTTGGTTCTAAGGGCCAGAGGTCATGTTGTGAAGAGAATGGATTAGGCATCAGATCATGGGGGTTTAATGAACTGACAAAGTTGTTTTATGTGTGTGCATAACAATGTGGAAGCATAAAAATTATGTTAAATGCATGAATGGTTAGGTGTTAGTATTGTTAAGTGAATGGAAAACATGTGAAAGCATGAAAATTAAGTTAAATGCATGAAGGGCTAGGTTTTAGTATTGTTAAGTGAGTGAAAAACATGTGGAAGCTTGAAATTTAAGCAAAATGCATATATAATATATGGGAGGAAAAAATGAATTAAGTTAACTGGACGGATGATTTTAGGAAATTTAAGTAGGAGGTGGAGCTTAATAATCACATTTTTTGTCGGTCAATGCATGATAAGTACCACATTTCATTGAATTCAATTTCAGATACTTTCACAAGTTGAGAGACTGAACAATTTCCTTAGAAATAGAAATCTTAAGAAGGATTAAAGAAGAAGTATAAGCCGAGAAAAAAAAAATTTAAGTTTTGTATATTTTCTTTAGTGATTTGATATCCTAGGGTTTAAGCATGAAATTTTTAGTACATGTTGTAGACATATGATATAGAATGATTGGTTTTCTTGATTTTAAAGTAAGGCTTGTGGTGGAGAATCTATTTTTTACAAAAAATTAGTAAATACACTATGGTCAAGGTAAGTATATTATACATGATTTTTATTTATAATAATTTGAATTGTTTTCAAGTCATTCTATGTATAAGATATTATTTTGCTTTATAAAAACTGTAAGTAAATTCTTAGTTTGATGTATACTGTGTGGACCACCTCTCCAATTTTTAGAATACCACGAAGTGCCACACACTGTACAAAATGTCACATGCAACTCGTTATAAATAAATAATTTTATTTTAATTATACGTCAATGTAAAATTTTTTACAAGTGTGGAATTTAAGAACAAAAGAAAAGGAAAGGTTTTTGGCTTAAGATTATTAGTAATTTGATGCATTTTGTTTTGACCGGCTCACCAAGATAAACGGATGATTTTCACTAATGAAACTTTGTTTGATGTACTGTGCAAATAAGATATGATATGATCAGTTATGATTAGGTTACTGAAATAAACGGATAACATTATATAGTTAAGATTCGGGTTACCACATATGCAAGTGCCACTACTTAATTGAGCCATTCTGATAAAATGTGTAAGCTTTATTGGAGATATCTAAAGTTATTTGTTTTGGTTCAGATAAATAAATTATGAATATTTTTTAGCAAAACTTTACAAGCTTTTGTTTATCTGATTCTATGTTATGAAAAAAATAGTTTATGATTATATTAACGAAAATAAACCTGTATGGTTACTTACTAAGTTGGAGATCAAGCTTTGTCATTTATCTTTTAAAATAATGTTTAGAAGCTGATGTACTAGAAGACTATGAAAGATATATATATATATATATATATATTAAGTACTAAGAAGATTTTTGTAGAACTTTCCAGTAGAATTCAGGATGATGATGAATGAATTTTTAAAAAAGTTTCTATAAATTCGTGTTATTTTTCTCTGGTATATTAGCAGTCATGTAAATTTATATGAGAAAAGTTTTATACTTATAGATTTGTTAAACTTTATCTTTATTTCACTTAACTGAGCATGAATCGGAGATTAGAAATATTGGGACATTACATTTGCCTATTATTATCTGTGTTTTCAGTGACATGCAATTAGAAGCTTTAGTGATGTTGTGGAATATTGTTCTCTTAAAGTTGTAATTCTTGCATCAAATGTTACTTGCAGATTAAGAGGGGCATATATTGAGGACAAACATTAGGAATTTATGAGCATTAAAGTATGATTGAGATAAAATGCTCTCAATAGAACGAACAAAATATGCTGATAGACTTTTATCTATCTTTTTCCTCCTTGGATTTGATATTAGTCCTTGTAAGCTTGTTTAAAAATGTAATGATTAAGTCATATGCTTGCTTTTAAGGGAGGAATGCCTGGATCAGTATGGTTAAGAGATTGTGAAATACTTAAGAAATTATAAGCAAACAAGCTGAGGAAAAGAGACTTTATGGAGCTATATGGGCAGCTCCAGCAGTCACACTTGTGCAATGGGGCCTTCTGAGAAGAAACCAGGTGGAATGCTAGTTTTGTTAGTTGCAGTGAATTTGAGAACGTTCCTGTTTTTCTTATGGCTAAACTTTTTGTAGTTTATCTTGCAAGATAACTTACAACCCAGCATTCATAGACAAGCTTCCAACCTCCTGGGCTGTTTAAGCGAACATTCAAGTTTCTGGGGAGGTAACAACAAGCAACGGGTCTGGAACTTCTTTCAAATTTGCTCTGTGCTTGATAGAACAGCTGTTTGGAGAGTCTGTTGCCAAGGAGATTGGACAATTACTGGTAAAGCCTCTAACATTACTGTTGAAACCATTGACTATGTAATTTTATTGCTTATTTCATGTGGCAGTTTTTGAAAAGAAGAAAAAGAAAGAAACAAGATTGGCCAGAAATATAATTACTCAGTGTCTTTGTATTTATTATTTAGGAACTACCTGTGTCCTTTGTCGTAACAATTCAATTATCCCTTACGTTTGTCAAGCCATTGTTCTCTTTTAGTTTTATTTCTTTCTGAATATATTTCTATTGGATGTTTTATGGCCATTAAGCTTAAATTTTATTCTTTTATACTTGCTTATGTGCACTGCTGATGATTCTCTTAGAAAGGAAGAATTCAATGAAGTGGAATGGTCCTTTGACCAAATGGTTCAAGTAAGTGAGTTCACTTTCAGAAGCCTTAAGTAAATAATTATTATTTCTTTTACCTATAGACATGCACCTTGTCTAGTTATTAGCTATTAGATTTATTCTGATACTTCTGTAGGTGTAAAATAAAATATTCAAATTCATTATTTTATTCGTCATTTTTATCTCCTTTGTGTGAAAACCATTTACCTGCCACAAAAATAACTTCTTCGTGCATAATGGTGCTGGAGCCTAGAAATGCACTGAAATCATCTTTACCGGAAATCAGTTAGTTCAGAAAGTAATGTTTGTTAATTAAGTGTTTTTACTAGTTGGCTACAAGTTTGTGTGATTACTTTCTGTTAAAATGCATGTTTTGTCTGTGGTTGCTCACAACCAATTCTCTTCAATGCCAAACTTCTGGCAGTGTTTTTTTGCAGTGTTTCTTGACTCCAGGAACAGTTCAGTAGGTGGTCATTATATATTAATCAAATTATTTATCTGTCAAGTGCTTTTTTGTTGGAAAATTTGTTGTCTGCAAATACTTGTTTTGGTTTTTATTTTCTTGCCTGCATGTGAATACAGTCTGTTTTCACGACATTGCTTGTATTGTGTTTTATGCAGTCCAATTCTATTGCCACTCCTTCCAGAGTTCCTGTGCTAATGAAGTAGGACCAGTCTGGCATATGTTTTATGCAGTCCAAATGTATAAACCTTATATTTTACCTTAAGATGTAAAATGGTTCTGAAGAGATTAAAATAGTGACTATGTGGATATTTTGAAGCGAGCAAAGGTGAATGTTGTGGTTGCTTCGGTTGAAAGATCCATGCAAATTGTGGCATCTCAAAGTATAAAAATTGTAGCTGAAACATCAATGGGTGATTCTGCTCAGTCAGTGCATGATTTAATTCTTCATCTAAGGCACAAACGCAATCTTTCTTATTTGAAGGATCCGGATTAAGATATTTTTGAGAAGAATTTGGTATCTGCTTTGTGTTCGACTGTTTGTTGTAACAGAACCTATATCTTTAGGCTCTCTGAAGACAGAATGTATTATTAGAAACTTTAAAGGGGTTCGTTTATAATTTGGCCTTGCCCTACATTTTGAGGAGTTTTGGTTTGTGGTAAACTTGCAGGGAGGAGTTGCCAGGGCTCTTTGTTCTTCACCACTAGTCCTCCATAAACATGGTTTACTGAAGGTAAAAAATAATCATATTGTCTAAAATTATTTTTATGTTGAAGCTCATGCTTCCTCTACCAAATGCAGGAGAAGATAGCCATTGCTCATCCCTCAGTTAAAAGCCAACTGACTAACGTAGTAGTAAATGGCACCAAAGTAGTTATGGAAAATTGATCACAAGCAGGGGACTTGCCAATGTAATAGATTTTGCCTTGGCTATTATGAGCAAATTTTTTGGTCAAGAAAGGACAAGAAGAGTTACAGAAGGCCTAGCTTTTTAGTACCCCGGAGTTGGAGATTTATTGCTGAGTTGTAGTGGAGAGAAGCAATTTTCAAAATGTCATAAGCAATAAAGAGTGAAGTTCACTTAATTTGAACCAGCCAGTTGAAGTATAAAATCTTCTCAGAAGGTGCTTGGTCTGGCCAAATATCAAACGCTGTACGTAAGAGTTGAGTGTATCCAGATCATCTACGGAGTTACAGTTGCCTTTTCCTTGTACCAAAAACACAGAAAGGTCATAATTATTGGCTATCAAGCCCAGAGCAAATGCTCATACTGATGCTAATGCCATTTTCAGTAGTCTGATGTCATTAACATCTTCAAATTGATCTCGATATAGCAACTTCGACTCAAGCCTCAGTTTAATAATACTAATAATATGATGTTCAATAATTTGCTTGAAAATAAAGAGGAGGGCTATGTTAACCGATCAATATGATTGATGATTCCATCGCCCTTGGCAGGTCTTTGTGCAGTTTCATGCAGTTTGGAGATTACAGCTATTTGCTATCCTCGACTTCTCAAGTCATTCTTTCAGTTAATTGACAACTGTTTCTTTCATTACAAAGAATAATTTAAGGCTGAATATAAATATACCATTTTTTAAGCTGCTGTTGTCCATTTTTTATATGGCCGCATGTACTCGGTTATTACACAAAATCTGGGGATGAACTTTGTCTCCGCTTCTGACTGGTATGTTGTGGGCAAGCCTTGACATTATAAACTCAGCAGTTGCACTTCCTTTCGGTTAAACATATTTCTGTACCACCATTATCATCATGTTGTGCTTCAAGTGTCTGTAAATAGGAAGCATCCCCATTTCTCATATTGTAAGCTAGGCCAACACATGTAACTCACACCAATCCATCATGCCTGTACTTTGTGTGATTAAAATCCACTTCAGAAATTCTACGACGTTCTGTGTGAATCCATTTGGTAAATTCAACCACCTGCAGAAATAGATTTGTGACCATTGCCCTGGAATCTATGAAATTGTCAATTTAATTGGTTTATTTATGTTACTAAATTTCAGCAGTATTACCAACATATGTTGTTTCCTATGAGTTTGGCGTGAAGCGGGATGTCAGTGCAAGTGATGAAAACAATTGCAAATTGAGCATGCTTAATAGCTGATACTGCCTATGCAACACTAGGATTTAGTTTGCAGTTTATCCAGCATAAGATTAGGAATTTATACTGCATCTGTTTCTTTTTAGCATTTCCTTGACTTTGGGCATTTTGTGTAAAGTGGAACGATAGTTTTGTGAAGTTCCTGATAATGAAAAGACCCATAATTTACAAGTTTGTAACTACAAACTGTTGCTGTCAAAGCCAAGTTGATTCCTAGTTCCTTTTCCATGACACCCCATGAACCCCCGTCTTCCTTTTTTAGAGAGAACACACAAAGTCATTGAAGCTGTTTAATCAAATAGTTCTCAAATATTGTGATATTATTAAGATGTACCACATATAGCATCGAGAAGATGTCACCTACATGCTTATAGAACATGTTTTCTCTAATCAGTTTCCGAAAATAATGTGTCCTTGTAGGAAAGTACAACAGACAGCAAACCTTTTTTAGATTTCAGGGTCGAGCTTTGTTTGGGATTGCGGTGCTTATATTATGTCTCTTTTAAGGCAATAAATTTTTCTATATTTCAGTTTTAGATTTCGTTGGGATTGTTGTGGTTCTGACAAGGGAGCAGATTTTTTTATATTACAGCATTAGGCTTTCATTAATATTGTGATTGTGGTGCTTCTGCTTCTGCTGCTCAGAATTTAAAACAACAAATTTTTTAAAATTTGCTAGATGATATTGAGATGAATATGTTGTGTTTTGAAAAGTAAAACAATAATTTTTATTGATAATCACTTATGTTTTTATTTATATTCAACATCAAACAATGTAACTCACTCCATTTTAGTTTCAAAATTACTTTATTTCAATATTAAACCAAACTTTAGTGTATCAAACAAGATAGTTATAGTAGAAGTGTAAATCAGGCCCACAATTCACAGGTAGACTTGTTTAATTTATTATTTTAATAGTTTGAGCTTAAATAAAATTGATCCGTTTAATTCGCAAGTTAAACAGATAAACTCGTCTATATGTGAACCAACTCACTTAACCCGAAAAAACTAAAAAAAATTATTTTATATATTTAAAATATAACATATATTTTGTGTTTTTTTATGAGAGTTAATACAAAAAAATTTATATTTCTTCTTTTAATCCTAAAATTCGTTTATATATCATTCATATAAAAGATAAATATATTTAATTTATTTTATAAATATAAGTTATATAACTTACGTATTATTATTCCTAATGACTAATAAATATTTTATTTTAATTTTAATATCAACTTTATATATTTAGGATT
>JAVXUL010000015.1:529419-548011 GCA_035590515.1 Trichilia minutiflora | reverse complement strand
CTGTTCAGAGGACCCTTCGCGAATTATTCCCAGTTAGCTGATACTCGGACTCGAGGTCCACGACTACCAGCCTCTCTGGACTCGGGAGGTCGGGTCGATACATCCTTTCCAACAAGGCAAAGACTCGCGGCCATTCAAGGAGTACCTGTCTTTCTAATGCTACATCCTGTTGCCTTTGAGACTACCATTCGCTGTGTAAGGGCCTTCCGAGAACCAGGGGATTTCATTCTCAGGAGAGTTGGAGGCTATACTCGGAGGTGCAGACACTCGGACACTCGGGAATGACGTGACAGGTACAATATCACAATTTTTCATATTCATTGACTTTTTCAGCAAGTTGCTCTGGATGCACCAACCACACGACAACACGTGTCCGAAAATACAAACTCCTAGGCTTCCATTACACAGCGTCTAGAAATCGAGGATAGTTGAGATTCTCTGATTTTGCACTCATCCCAAGGGATTTTCCACAGACCTTGGACCGAAATTTTGCGGGAACTTCACATAAAGAGAAAAGAGTTTTTTTCTACACAGAATCTATGACATTCTATCATGCATGCTAGCATATAGGAGAACACAGAACACACACCGAGGATCCTCTCTCGATTTCGTTCTGAAATCCTTACGTTTTTAGCTTACATGCATACCTTTTTTACACACTAAGTAAAACCCTCGCTAACTTAAGCATCGGAGAGTTTTCACCAGGAAACCGGCTTTACTCCTAAGGTATTCTGCATATTTTACAGTCTAGAGCTCAAGGACGAGAAGACTAAATCTGCTAGTACCGGGAGTCGTGGACAAGACCGATTTCTTACATCAACAAAATAATAACTTTCTTATTTGATCTTAAATTTATTTTTATAAAAAAAAAATTTAAATTCTCTTCAAATAAGAATAATCGGTTCATCAATTAAGCTTTCTAATTAATCGAAATTTAATTTAAAAGTTTGGATAAAATTCTCCCCTTTAAATTACTTTTAAAATATTTTATAGAATTCTCTTAAACTCACTAGTTCACTCTAGAAAAGATTTAATGGTTAAAAATGAATTGGAGAGTGAACTTCTAATAATTAACTCTTAAATAAAAAAAACTCTACACGTTTGAAAGTGTTGTTATTCAAAATATATATTTTTTATTTAATTTATTTAAATTTTTAAGTTTGAAGGACAAAAGCTGGTCATTTAAGATAACTTTCCAATTATATTTGATTTGTAGTAAACGACGTCGTTTAAAACGACACTAAAACAACTACAAACTTGAGAACAAACGGCCTCGGATAAGATGCATAGCCGCAGTGCGTGAACCGCGATAGGAAATTTTCATGGAGTCTCTGTCGTCTTTTCTTTCACCCACTTATGCTCTCAAAATCTTTCCTTCCAAGCACTATCCAGCGTTCACTTCCCCTTGTTCATCATTTGTTTCCATTGCAGATGTTGCCGCCGCTTCACCGCAGCAGAGAAGTAGTACACACCCCAGGAAACGCTCATCAAAACCCAACAAAAAACTCACTTTAACAACTTCCACAACAGCAGAAACAACAAAAACAGTAATAGCTACAACTGCGTCAAGTATAAGCACACCTACCTCTCCCAAAAAGGTTTCACTTCCTCTCTTAAAATGTTGCCAATGTCTCCCTGTTTTTGGTCTTTACTTAAATCCTGTTCCCTTTATCTTTGATTGGTCTCTTAGATAAGAAAATACGAAAATAAAGACCTGTCACTGAAAGGTTCTATCTTGGTTACATTTCGTGAATATTGTTATACTTTTTGTCTGCAACTAAATGAAGCTTTAATGATTGAAAACTTAGTTTTTTGTGGGTGTTTGTGCAGGTATTGGTTCCAGTTGGTTTTGGTACTGAAGAAATGGAAGCTGTGATTATAGTTGATGTGTTGCGCCGAGCTGGTGCACAAGTGATTATGGCCTCAGTGGAGCAGCAGCTTGAGATTGAGGCTTCAGGTGGTACTAGATTGGTGGCTGATGCCTCTATCTCCGCCTGTTGTCATCAAGATTTTGATCTCATTGCATTGCCGGTTGGTTCCTTAATCCACAATTTTCATATTAGCGTAATTTCTTGCCCAGTGCTTAATTAGCAGATAGTTATGTGCATTTGGATGCCCACGACATTATGATAACTTTAGAACGATTAGTCAATTAAGTGACTTGGCATGAGAAATTTTATTGCTTTAGAAGCAGAGAGTAGTCGTTTGTTCGAAGAGCCAGAGGCCATGTTGTGAATACAAGGATTAGGCATCAGATCATGGGAGTTTAATGAACTGGCAATTTGTTTTATGTTTGTGCATAACATTGCTGACTGTTCCTATTATTATTTGTGTTTTCAGTGACATGCAATGAGAAGTCTTATTAATGCTGTGAAATATTGTTCTCTTAAAGTTGTAATTCTTGCAATGGGCTTATAGTGAGGACAAAGATTAGGAATTTTTGGACATTAAAGTATGATTGAGATAGAATGTTCTCAATAGAAGGAACAAAATATACTGATAGACCCTTTTCTATCCTTTTCCTTCTTGGTTTTGATATTAGTCCTTGTAAGCTTGTTTAAAAATATAATTTACAATGATTAAATTATATACTTTCTTTTAAGGGAGGAATGCCCGGATCAGTAAGGTTAAGAGATTGTGAAATCCTTAAGAAAATTCTAGGCAAACAAGCTGAGAAGAAGAGACTTTATGGAGCTATATGTGCTGCTCCAGCAGTCACGCTTCTGCCATGGGGCCTTCTGAGAAGAAAGCAGGTGGAATGCTAGGTTTGTTAGTTTTAGTGAATTTGAAAACGTTCCTGTATTTCTTACGGCTAAACTTAATGTGGTTTATCTCGCAAGATAACCTGCCACCCAGCATTCATAGACAAGCTACCAACCTTCTGGGCTGTTAAAGCCAACATTCAAGTTTCTGGGGAGGTTACAACAAGCCGTGGCCCTGGAACTTCTTTTGAATTTGCTCTATGCTTAGTAGAACAGCTGTTTGGAGGGTCTGTTGCCAAGGAGATTGGAGAATTACTGGTAAAGCCTATAACTTTACTGTTGAAGAGCGTAGATTATGTGATTTTATTGCTTATTTCATGCAGCAGTTTTGAAAAGGAGAAAATGAAAGAAACAGATTGGCTAGAATACAATTGCTCAGTGTCTGTATATTTATTACTAAGGAACTTCGTGCCTCCTCTTTCCTAATAATTTTATTCTACGATCATTTTTTAAGCCATTGTTCTCTTTTATTTTATTTTGTCTGATTATGTTTCTTCTATTGGATGTTTTATGGCCATTAAGTTTAAATGTAATTCTTTTATGCTAGCTTATGCGCACTGCAGATGATTTTCTTAGAAAGGAAGAATTCAATGAAGTTGAATGGTCCTTTGATCACATGCCGCAAGTAAGTGAGTTCGCTTGCAGAAGCCTTAAGTCAATAATTATTATTTGTTTTACCTACAGACATGCAGCTTGTCTAGTTATTACCTATTAGATTTATTCTGAGTACTTCTATAGATGTAAAATAAAATATTCAAATTCATTATTTTTTTCATCTTTTTATCATCTTCATGTGAACACCATTTACCTGCCAAAAATAACTTCTTGGTACATAATGGTGCTAGATCCTAGAAATATTCTGAAATCATCTTTACCGAATATCTATTAGTTTAGAAGGTAATGTTTGTCAACAAGTAGTTTTTACTAGTTGGCTACTAGTTTGTGTGATTGCTTTCTGTTAAAATGTATATTCTGTATCTATGTCTGTGGTTGCTCACAACCAGTTCTGTTAGACACCAAACTTCTGGCAGTGTTTTCTGCAGTGTTTCTTGAACACCAGGAGCAGGTTACTAGGGGGTGATTGTATATTAATCAAATTTTTTTTCTGTTGGGTGCTTTTTGTTGGAAAATTTATTATCTGCAAATACTTTGGTTTTCTGTTTTCTTGCCTGCATGTGAATACAGCCTGTTTTCCCGACATAGCATATATTGTGTTTTATGCAGTCTGATTGTATTGTACCCTTCCATAGTTCCTGTACCAATGAAGTAGGATCAGTCTGGCACCAATAATATAGTCATATGTTTTATGCAGTCTGAATGGATAACCCTTATATTTTATCTTAATATGTTTTGCACCTCTCAAATGTCACACAGGTTCTAATTCCGATTGCAAATGGTTCTGAAGAAATTGAAATAGTGACTATTGTGGATATTTTGAGGCGAGCAAAGGTGAATGTTGTGGTTGCTTCGGTTGAAAGATCCAAGCAAATTGTAGCATCTCAAGGCACAAAAATTGTTGCTGAAAAATCAATCAGAGATGCTGCTGAGTCAGTGTACGATTTAATCATTCTTCCGGTAAGGCAAACAAATTAATCAAGGCACAAATGCATTCTTTCTTATTTGAAGTATCAGGATTGGGATATTTTTTAGAAGAATTTGGTATCCACTTTGTGTTTGACTGTTTGTTGCAATAAAACCTATATCTTTAGGCTGTCCGAAAACAGAATGTGTTCTCAGAAATTTTAAAGGGTTCATTTATATTTTGGCCTCACCCCTACATTTTGAAGAGTTCTGGTTTGTGGTAAACTTGCAGGGAGGAGTTGCTGGGGCTGAAAGGCTGCAGAAATCTCGAGTTTTGAAGAAGCTGCTCAAAGAACAAGAAGCAGCTGGAAGAATATATGGAGCAGTTTGTTCTTCACCACTCGTCCTCAATAAACATGGTTTACTGAAGGTAAAAAAATCATATTGTACATTCCTTTCTTCGAATTTTTTTATGTTGAAGCCCCTGCTTCCTCTACCAAATACAGGAAAAGAGAGCCACTGCTCATCCCTCTGTCATAAGCCAACTGACTAACAAGGTAGTAAATGGTACCAAAGTAGTTGTTGATGGAAAATTGATCACAAGCGGGGGACTTGCGAATGTAATAGATTTTGCCTTGGCCATTGTGAGCAAGTTTTTTGGTCAAGCAAGGACAAGAAGTGTTGCAGAGGGCCTAGTTTTTGAGTACCCCCGGAGTTAGAGATTTATGGCTGAGTTTTAGTGGAGAAAAACAATTTTTCAGATGTCATAAGTAATAAAGAGTGAAGTTCACTATCTCGAATCACACAGTTAAAGTATAAATCTTCTCACATGCTTGGTCTGGCCAAATGCCAAACGCTATGTAAGAGTTGGGTGTAACCAGATCATCTATGGAGTATAGTTTCTTTTTCTTGTACAGAAAGCACGGAACGGTCATAATTATTTGCTGGCAAGCCCAGACCAACTGCCCATACCAATGTTAATATCATTTCCAGTAGTCTGCTGCCATTAACATCTTCAAATTGATTTCGATATAGCAACTTCAGCTCAAAACTTCAGGTTAGTAATAATAATAATATGTTAAACGATATGCATGACAATAAAAAGGAGGGTTATGCTAACCAATCAATATGATTTATTATTCTATCACCTGTGGCAGGTCTTTGTACAGCTTCATGCAGTTTGGAGATTGCAGCTATTTGGTATTCTCATCTTCTCAAGACATTCTTTCTGTTATTTGACAATTGTTTCTTTCATTACAAAGAATAACTTCAAAACTGAATATGAATATACCATTTTTTAAGCTGTTGTTATCCATTTTTTATATGGCCGCATGTACTCAGTTTTTACACAAAATTTAGGGATGAACTGTCTCCCCATTTGAATGGTAACTGTGTCATGGCCAAGCCTTGACATTATAAACTCAGCAGTTATACTTCCGTTCAGTTAAACATATTTCTGTGCCACCATTATCATCATGGCTTCTGCTTCAGGTTTCTGTAAATAAGAAGCATACCCATTTCTCATATTGGATGCTAGGCTAACAAGTTTAGCATATGTAACTCACAGGATACCATCATTCCTGTACTTTGTGTGGTTAAAATCCACTAGAGAAATTTTACAAAGTTTTGTGTGATTCCATTTGGTAATTCAACCCCTTGCACAAATAGATTTGTGATTAGTGCCCTGGAATCTATGAAATTGTCAATTTAGTCGCTGTATTTGGGTTCCTTGATTTAAGTAGTATTTGTGTCCTATGAGCTTGGCGTGGAAGTGGGATGTCCGTTCAAGTGATGAAACTAATTGCAAACTGATCGTGCTTAATAGCTGATATTGTCTATTCAACTCTACGATTTAGAGTGAAGTTTAGCCAGCATAAGATTGGGAATTTATGGTCTATCTGTTTCTGTTTGGCATTCCCTTGACTTTGGCATTTGGTGCTTTAAAGTGGGACGATGGTTTTGTGAAGTTCCTGACGAGGAAAGGACTCGTAATGTACAGGTTTTGTAACCAATCTTATGCTGACTTCAAAGGATCACTCCTTTCCTTTTATTAAGTCAATTTAATTTTATAACGCAACAATTAATATATTTTAAAATACAATAATAAATATATTTAATAAATATTTCTTTTTATTTAACAATTAATTTTCATCACTCATTTCCTTATCCGTGAGGAGTAGTGGTAGTAGTAGTAGCAAGTTTCTTGATTGAAAACCGTGACAATTTCGAAGTGGCCTGCACCTCCACCATTTCATGAAATAATAAAAGGCAGTTGTCGAGGCAGGATTTCAGCACAAGGGGGAGCCAATTTTAAATTTTTTTTAAAAAAAATAGTGGATTCAAAGCCCTGGTTGTGTATCTGCCTTAAATTAATTGTTCGTGCCGACTTCAAAGGATCACCTGAACCACCAAAGTAGCAAGACTATAACATTTGAGGAATATAAAACTCTTATGACCTAAGCTTATTAGCAACAAAAATGGCAACTTAGATTGCTAAAGATGCCATAGATAGCTACATAAACATAATAAATAAAAGAAAATTTCAGAACTTCTCAGAAATGCATCCTCCTCTTAGATGTTGAAAGAAGATTCTGAAAGACAAAACAAACAAAGAAGACAAAACAAACAAAGAACTAGAGGCTTGACTACACACATCAAGGTATTTAAAAATTTATGAGGACCTAAGCTTAGCTATAAAAAATGCAAATCAGATATTAGAAACCCAATTAAGTAGAAGGTTAGAAATTAACCAAATCTGCACGTACACGGTAAAAACAAGCTTAAATGTTCATTTACTTTCCTATAATTCTCAAACGAGAAGCAAACAAGTTTGATCTATGGTATAAAACTACTATCAGTAAATAATTTACAGAACTCTCTGATCCTATACATAAAGTCACATACACTATAGTATGAGATAGATCAAAGATGCGCATCCACAGTCCTTGCACCACATCAACAGCCAAGACTGTATGTTCAAACACTCCTATGATCACTAGTTTAAGTCACCAAGGGCCGGTCAGTGTCCTCCTCAAGCACTGCCTTTTGCCTCCCCATTGGTATTCCATTTTCTCAATAATCTGCCAAAACAAAGAAACAAATAAGAAACAAACTTGCTTTATTTATCAAAAATTAGCGATATTCAACTCTAGCTAGAGGACCTTACAAGTCTTTGGTTAATGATAGTTCATTAACATGGCTAATATCTAAACTTTTCAGTACCAAAGTCGTGTCTAGTATGGACCAGTGACTTGTCACTTGCCAGTGGACACAAAAATTCGATCCCAAACAATCAATTAATTGCACTTTTTCACAGATATAATAGTTACTATATCATCAAGTTAGGTTTTGCAGGTTGTTAGCAAGAGTACTAGGTAGCTAAAGACAAAATTGAAGATGACGAAACATAGTCTTTGTGGGGATGGTTGCTTTTTGGAAAAGATTCAGCAAGTAGAAACTGATGCCAGTAATGACCAGTGCAATGGGGCTCTATGCATTAGGCACTAAATGATTCGATGTTAATTTAAAAAGGTATTAATCAATCATCATAAACTTTAAAGTCAGTTCCAAGCACAATATAACTTATTTCACTGGATCATCCTTCAAACAATCAGATTTCTAGGTCTACATCATGACAGCAAATATGTTGCTTTATGTAGGTCAGGTCTGTAAGATAATTTGTCTTATTCTTCAGTACTTCTACAAGGAAATTGTGAAGTCTGTATTAAACAAAATCACTACATAAAAGGCTTGATTTTGTTTGGCATCTATCATCAGGAAAGCAATGGAGATCATACATAAAGTAGCAGATATGTTTGATTTGGTCCTCAAAAACTAATTAAAGATCACTGCATTATTTGAATGCATTAAAATAAACCCGACAAGTAATGCAGTGATCAAAGTAAAGGGGCACATACCTGATTCTTCTGAATTTCCAACTTTTCTTCCTGCAACAACATTAATTGGTGCAAGGGTTAGCGATAACCCAAATCTTTTGTTAAGAAACAACAAGTTTGACTTGGTCTAGAAAGACACCTGTTTTTTCTGCAACTCTTGGGTCATTTCCTTAAGTTTTGCAACTTCTGCTTCCAGTTCCAGAGTATAAGCCTGTCAGAAACCCAAATGGAAAATAGCGTGAAGAGTCCATGCCTAAAACAAATGTTCAATAGCTAAACAGAACTTTGTAAATCGATACAACTGTTTCCCAGAAAAAGATCCCTTTACATAACAGATCTCTTTAGGAAGTGTCCATGTAACAGGCATCATATTTCAGAGTGCAAAATGTGGTTGTAGTTTTGCTTCAATTTGTTCAAGTCATATGCACATCAACTTTTCTTCAAAAGAGTAAGTTAATAATGTATGTAATGTATGATTTATAGCACACAAAATTGAAATTGATTTCTGAATAGAGGGGTGCATAAAATCTGCAATTCACAAGGCATCAATAACTTCTCTGTCAAACCGAAACCACTGCATTGAAAAGGTACATAAAACTAAGATAAATTTGAATTTGTTCCAGGCATAGTGTTGCAAGATGTTATTGCAATGAACTTGCCCTTATGTGACTAACCCAATTCATCAACATTATATAAAAGGGAAAAAGGAATGATGGAGTGCATAAAAATTTTATGGAAAAATACATCCTCCATAATGAGCTTGAAATTATAGGTTCATGGATAAACAATGTCAATTAAAAAGTAAAATGAACAAGTCAGAAAAGTTACCTAGCAGCTGAGAAAAACATAATGGTCTATTCATATGCTCACCTGCTTGCGAGCCCGTGATCTAGTAGCTGACTCTCGATTTTTTATCATTCTTCTATGCCTCCTTTCAACAACTTTCTCCAGAGCACCGGATCTTCTTCCCCGGCCAATCACACAAGGAACCAGTGATGGTGAAGAAGTATCAATAGTACTCTTAGCAATCACATCTGAGGATACCTGACTTGCCGGAGGTCCAGCAGCAACTGTAACACCCCCAGCTCCTAATCCAACCACGCCTGCACCCCAACCTTGCAAACCATCAGCCTGACCTAAGTTGTTATTCATAGATGGATTTGCAACAGTAACAACTGAACCTCTTGCTCCAGGGCTAGCTAGTTGAGTTGTGTTCAATATATTCATAGGAGACGCAAAGGCCACAGCTGCTTGCTTGGGGAAGAGGGGCGGCGGCTGCTGCTGCTGCTGGTATTGATGCTGTTGCAACTGGAGTGGCTGCTGCTGAAACTGATACTGTTGCACCTGCGGTGGCTGCTGCCGAAGCGGGTAATGTTGTGTCTGCTGCTGTGGTTGTTGAGAGGATGTCACTCCACCTACATTCAACGTTAAACTTGGAAGCTGACCAGGAACTGAATTGCTGTCCTGCATTACCCGATTACCCATCAGCCCATTGTTCCCATTTGGCTGCTGAAATCCAAGAGCTAAACTAGTATTGTTATTGCTCACATAGAATCCACCATTATTAAGTCTTCCACCAATCTGTTGAGTATCTTCTCTCACTACTCCTGCCCTCGCCAAGAATTCCTCCAAAGTCATCTCCCCCAAATTCTGTTGCCTTTGTGGCACATTTGATCCTCCTCCACCAGCTACACCACCATCGCCACTCCCATCGTTAGCACAAACACTATTTTCTTTCATCAAGTCTCTCCAAACTTCATCAACTGTCTTTTGACTCAATGTCCGCGGCAAAGTCAAGGATTCTTGTCTTTGCAAATTCCCACCAGGAAAATTTCCTTCTCCAGTAGCACCAGCTGAAGTAGTCATAGCTTGACTTTCTTCAGCATTCCAAATATTTTTCAAAAGTTCATCCATGTTCATTGATCCAAAATCCTTCCCGAGTCCACCCCAGGTATTTTGGAACTCTTCAAAGGTCAAAGAGTACACTGAAGGCTGCCGAGCCAACGGGAAATTCCCTGGTGTCTTTCCTTCCCCGTCTGGTGCATTGCCAACGTTCCTGAAGTTCATTTGAGATCCCATTCTTGTTTCAAGCAGTTGCAACAGTTGAACTAATCGCAAATGTCTTATACTTCCACGTAAGTAACTTCCTTTCTTTAACTTAAGATCTAAAAGTTCACAAATTAAGCGAAGGGGGGTGATTGGATTTTCCCAAACCACAGGGGGGAATTTGAGATTGCCCCTAAATCATAAACATCATTCTAATCTTAATTCCAATTACAGAAAAAATTTTAAAAGACTCAAAATTTATCTAGCCATTAAATTAAACCATACAAAAACTTCTCCCTGTAGCCACCAATGACATTCCTATTACACCACGTTTCAAAACAAACAAAACGAAAATGAAAAAGAAAATGGGACAATCATAGCCGAAAGTATACTTCGAAAGATCCCATTTCTTGGAACCTTTATTAAGAAACATACGAAGCTTACAATTAACAACCACCGACCAAAGTGTCCTTCATAACCATCCAAATTGACCTGGATCAAACCAGCCCCAATTTCTTTTGTCCTGTAACTTACTAGAATTCAGATCTAAATTCTCATAAAAAAACATTGAATTTATCCCATCGGTGTACTTTTTAGTTTTATTCAAAACGCATCAAGATCCAATCTTTACCTCTACCTTCACATCTTAACTCAAAGTTTCAAACACCAATATCTTAACTCAAAGTTTCAAACACGAATCACCCCCATAAAAATAACCTCATAATTTCAAATGAAACTAACCCATTATTCTAATTTATTAATAAAGCACACCAAAAAGCTTCACCAGCTATAAAATTTTAAAATCCACAATAAAAACCGTAAACCCATTTCTAGTTAATTCACACAAAATAAAAAAGTTGACGCAAAACCCCATAAATTCGAGCTATAAAATTTTCCTCTGGTCAGATCAGTAGATCAGTCTTCGTTTAATTCCAATTTCTTCAAAAATCAATATTAAAAAAGTGGGAAATTAACTTTGAAATTAAAATTTATATTAGAAGAAGACAAAAAAAAATGGGAATAAAGCCGATACAATACAAAACACAGAGACATACAGAAAGAATTTTTTACCACAATTATTTAATTTTAATATTTTTTGAAAAAATGTTGAAAATTGAGTGACTGGAGAGAGAGTCTGGTGTCGTTTCTGAGTTCTCTGAGCTTTTGTGGAGGCGACAAGTGTCTATCGAAGTCTTGACACTAGCCGCAATTTAAGGATCTACGCTTTGGGTATTTTCTATAATTTTTAAATTAATTTGTAATTAAATATGGTCATTGGAGAAGTGAGAGCCACAGAATTTCGCAACGTGGATCAATAAAAGAAGAGTTGAAAGTTTGATGTAACGTGTAACCAATGAAAGTAGGAGAAGTGGTGAATGGTGATCGCTTTGTTTCTTTGAAATAGTGATGTGGCGTCTTTGCGACATGTGGCGTCGTTAGTTGAGAAATGATTGTGTGCGCTAGGTTGTAGTGAGAGTGCGTGAACCTCAACCTACTACGTGTGAGATGTAGGTGTATAAATTATATGTCTGTGTATATTAGAAAAAAACGAATATAATATGTAACGACAATAATAAGAATATTAGAAAAAAGCATAATAACAACTTAAATATAACTTGAATGTTATTATTAAATTTTTATAATTATTTCAATGAATGAAATTAACAACTTGGTTATCTTGGTCATATACATGCACACGATATGACTTGATTGTTGTTTAGATTTTTTTTGTTTGTGAATTTCTAATTGTGGTAGTTTTTTTTTAATTATTAAGTGCATTAAATAAAACAATTTATTCAATACTTCTTTATTCATTATTCAAAATTATAAGTCAATTATTTTGTTTCAATAATATTAAGTATGATTAAAATAAAAAAATTCTTGACAATTTAAAAAATTTGACAAATGTAATAAATTAAAAATTAATAAAACAAGAGTATTAAGAATAAAACTAGTAATAATAAAAGGCCTAAGGGTCAAAACCTAATCACGTGGCTAGAGAAGCATATGTGAAGTTCTGACCTAATTTTTAAGATAATTGCAATGATATCTGTTAAGACTCACTGAAATGAATGTTAATCTACATCATCTCTGAATCATGTCGTTTGCATCAAGTTCTCGTCATTAGCTTAGCCAAGTGTTCAAGTTCGAGGTAATTAAGGTATTGGGATAATAAGCTTAGAGCATGATAGGCATCCCCAATCTTGACAAGGGCAAAAGAAACATTTTAAATTCCTGAAGCATGTCTACAAATCGAGAGCGAGTGCACCCTGAACTAAGCCCTAGTATTCCACTTAATAGACCGAAAACCATCATTTTTCAACTTATATCTAGCCATATTCACCTGATCAAATCAAAAACACCGGTACTATAAAGGAAGATACATGTCAAGCTCTACACCAACACCTGCTTTTTCGAAGTCAATACATTATTATCGCGTATTAGATTACCTTTTGTGTGTACCATAGCAAGGTAACAACTTTATTAAATAATAATGACGGTGTAGTCAAATCAGAGGAAATCTACACACCACCTTCCTGCAAACACATTAATCACTCCCAATCTCCCATGATTAAGTGGTCATGACTTATGCGATATGCCACCCACACACTATATAAGGGCATCATCTTCAACAAAGAAAGGATTCAAATATCCTTCTTAGACTTTATAAACCTTCAGATCCTTGAGACCTAAGGTTTTGAAAAGCAAAAACATCATCATTCACCATCTTCAACCTTTTCTCTATAAGAATATTATAAGACCTAATCTAACGTTATCAATAATATTGTCCACTTTAACACAATCATAGAACTTCACAGTTTTATTTTGGGTAATAGGTCCAATTCATCATAAAAGACTTCATTAATATCTTGATTTTATTTTTACATATATAATCTAGTAACTTTTTCTTTTATTCTAATGTGGGACTCAATTCTATCCAAAAATATCCTAAAGCTCTCAAGAATTGCTCTTTACTCATGCCTTCATTGCCCTGATATCACTCCTCACCCTCTAATACCGAGATAGTACAGTCTATTAGCTTGTTTCCAAGTCTACACTATCGTATTGAAAGGGAGTTGACTTTGATATCACATTGTAAGACCTAACTCCAAGTTATTAATGATACTATCCATTTTGACTCAACTCATAGGGTCTCATTATTTTGTTCTTGGTAATTTAAGTTTTGACTATTGAAATCAACTGTATTCTACACTCTTAAAATCACTATCAAAGTTTGTTATTTTCTATACTCTTAAACTTAATTTCTCAACTATCAAAATTAATTAATCTCGATAACAGATATGACTTCATTCAATAACAAATTTTGATAATGTTCATTCCTCTCTGATGAATTATTTTCAATTAAAAAATTGACTCATCAAAAATATATAGATCATATTATCATTTTTCATAGATTTAAACAATCACATAACTTCTAAATCTCATTGTCATTTTTTCTATACTTAAACCATCACAAAATACTCATTATATATGTTAATTTCGTTTAACAATTTAATTTTTGATTAAATAAAAAATTAAAAAAAATATCATAAACTCACATGTTATATCGTCATTTAGTTAGATCTACAATTGAAAATGAATTAGAGAAAGAAATATTAAATATGAGTCTGATTTGTTATATTTAAAAAATGAAGTCAAAGAGACACAAATAACTTGGTTTTATTCAATTTTAAATTGTAAAATAGTTCGAAAAAAAGTTTTAGTTAAGTTTCAAAATATTTTTTTAAACCAGGTCATTTTTAGGATTTTGTGTCAAAATAAGGTCATTTTTGTCAATTTTTTAATTTATTATTAGAAATAATATTATATTTTAAGTTATAATAATTATTTTAATCCTTTGTTAATAAATTTTAAAAAATACAAAATTTTTCCTTTTTTTCTAATTCTTTTAAGGTTACTAAATGTCATAATTTTTTTCCATTTTAAAAAATTCATAATGATCATAAAATTAGTATTTTTATTAATAAAAAATATATAAAAAACAAAAACAGACAATTTTTGTATTTTTATATAATATTTTTGAATAAGGATTAAAACAGTAATTACAATTTAAAAATATTTATTTTAATAATTTATTAGTAATTAACATATAGAAATTTATTAAAATATTTTTAAAATATATTAGATTAAAGTATGTATTTGATCAAAATTTAGGATTCTACAAATCCTTTTCTTTGTTCTTAAATTCAATCCTTTTTCAAATTAAAAATATTTTTAAATTTATATAGATTTTTGAAATTACCGAAGAAGAAAACATACAAATTTTGTTAAAGAAATTTTAAAAAGAGAAAATATCATAATTTTTTTACAGAGTTAATTTTGATATTGTATAAGATTATAATTTTTAATTTTTTGACGGGTATAGTCTATATAATTTGACGGCCCAATCTAAACCAACCCAAATCAAGCGTTCATCCATCTCGCCCGATCTTCACAATTTTCTTGCAAATTTTGTTCACCCGAGCTAAAACCCTAATGCCTAAAACCCTCAATACCATTTTGAAGGCAATTCGATTGGTCGTTGGATATATTTCTCAGTAAAAGTTTACATGTATGTTCAGGTAAAAATAGTCTTTTCTCTTTGGATTTTCTTTAAGCTCTGTTTAATTTCGGAGAAAGTGCAGGAAGATGAAAGAATGTCTGTACCTTCACGTTTGAGTTTGGAATTTTTCGTTCTTTTAGCATATTTCAAATGAGGTTTCTGTCTGGAAAGTAGAAAGATATAA
The DNA here is from genome assembly GCA_035590515.1 of Trichilia minutiflora. Classification (NCBI taxonomy): domain Eukaryota; kingdom Viridiplantae; phylum Streptophyta; class Magnoliopsida; order Sapindales; family Meliaceae; genus Trichilia; species Trichilia minutiflora. Next base: position 533,038 of record JAVXUL010000015.1, on the reverse strand, counting down.
AAATTCATATGTTTAAGTTCTTTCCTCTTTTAGTTATCCTTAATACTGTTAATATGCTATCATTAACCTAGGTAGATTGTTAGAACTTTTTAGTTGATGGATTTAAAGTGTTTTTTTTTTTTTTAACGCTTTCTCACTTGTTTTTAAAAATTTTGTACTATAGATTGGTACCAAGCTGCAAAGATAGGCGGCTTTCCAAATTCTTGCCGTTGCTTCACGCTCATTGTTCACCTTTTTCAGCAGCTACAAATGCTTTGCAAATTACATCTGATGGGTTTGAAAACGAGAACAAAGAGATTGATATTGATGTTCTATTCCAATCCTGCACTAAGTTGGACCACCTTAAGTGCCTTCATGGACTTCTTGTGGTGTCTGGAAAGATTAAAAGTATCTTTACCTCCACCAAGCTTGTCAATTATTATGCCAACCTAGGTGATGTCTCATTCTCTCGCCACACATTTAATCAAATCTCAAATAAGAATGTTTATACATGGAACTCAATGATAACTGCGTATGTTCACAGTGGTCGTCACCGTGAAGCTGTAGATTGTTTTTACCAGTTGTTGTTGACTTCCAGTCATATACCTGATTTTTATACTTTTCCTCCTGTTTTGAAAGCTTGTAAAAACCTAATTGATGGGAAGAAGATACATTGCTCTGTTTTGAAGCTAGGTTTTGAATGGGATGTCTTTGTGGCTGCTTCCTTGTTACATATGTATTGCCGTTTTGGCCTATCAAATGTTGCCCGTAAATTATTTGATGATATGCCTGTCCGAGATAATGGTTCTTGGAATGCAATGATATCTGGGTACTGTCAAAGTGGGAATGCTGTGGATGCTTTAGGTGTCCTGCGTGAAATGAGGTTGGATGGGGTTAACTTGGATCCAATTACTGTTGCAAGTATTCTTCCTGTTTGTGCACAATCAGATGATATTATAAGTGGGCTGCTTATTCATTTGTATGTTATAAAGCATGGATTGGAATTTGAATTGTTTGTGTCCAATGCCTTGATTAATATGTATGCAAAATTTGGTATCCTGGACCTTGCCCTGAAGGTTTTTGATCAAATGGCCGTGAGAGATGTTGTCTCATGGAATTCAATAATAGCTGCGTATGAGCAATATAATGATCCAATTACTTCACATGGGTTCTTTACCAAGATGCAACAAGCTGGAGTTCAGCCTGATTTATTGACATTAGTGAGCTTGGCTTCAACTGTTTCTCAGTTGAATGATCATAGAAATAGCCGATTGGTTCATGGATTTGTCATGAAAAGAGGTTGGCTCATGGAAGATATCATTGTTGGAAATGCAGTTGTTGACATGTATGCCAAATTGGGTGTTGTAGATTATGCTCATGCAGTTTTTGAAGGACTCCCTGTGAAAGATGTGATTTCATGGAATACGTTGATCACAGGCTATGCTCAAAATGGTCTTGCAAGTGAGGCAATTGAAGTGTACGAAACGATGGAAAAGTGTAATGAGATAATTCCAACAGAAGGGACTTGGGTAAGCATTATACAAGCTTATTCTCATGTAGGGGCCTTAAGACAAGGGATGAAGATTCATGGGCAGACAGTAAAGAGCTGTCTCTACTTGGACATCTTTGTGGGAAATTGCCTTATTGATATGTATGGGAAATGCGGGAGAATAGATGATGCAATGTCCTTATTCTATGAAGTGCCAAGAAGGAGTCCAGTCCCCTGGAATGCTATAATATCCTGTCATGGACTACATGGGCACGGTGCCAAAGCTCTGAATCTGTTCAATGATATGCTTGATGAGGGAGTAAAACCAGATCATATAACCTTTATTTCGTTATTATCAGCTTGTAGCCATTCAGGTTTGGTTAGTGAAGGCCAATGGTGCTTCCATGTGATGCAAGAAGAGTATGGGATACAGCCTAATTTGAAACATTATGGCTGCATGGTGGATTTATTTGGCAGGTCTGGGTGTTTAGAAATGGCTTATGACTTTATAAAGAGTATGCCAGTGCACCCTGATGCTACCATCTGGGGTGCTCTGCTTGGTGCTTGTAGAATTCATGGAAACATGGAGTTGGGGGCTCTTGCTTCAGATCAGTTATTTGAAGTTGATACAGAGAATGTTGGCTACTATGTTCTGTTGTCAAATATATATGCAAATGTTGGAAGGTGGGAGGGAGTAGATAAAGTGAGATCAATGGCTAGAGACAGAGGATTGAAGAAGACTCCTGGATGGAGCTCAATCGAAGTGAATAATAAAGTCAATGTCTTCTATACAGGTAGCCGAACCCATCCAAAATATGAAAAAATATATGATGAGTTAAGGAATTTGACTTCGAAAATGAAGAGCCTTGGTTATGTTCCAGACTACAGTTTTGTGTTACAGGATGTTGAAGAGGATGAAAAGGAGCATATTCTCACAAGTCACAGTGAGAGACTGGCAATTGCATTTGGAATTATTAGTACCCCACCTAAAACTCCAATTAGAATATTCAAAAACTTGCGTGTTTGCGGTGATTGTCACAATGCGACTAAATTCATATCACGGATTACGGAGAGGGAGATTATTGTCAGAGATTCAAACCGTTTCCATCACTTCAAAGATGGAATCTGCTCCTGTGGAGACCATTGGTAACATGGATCATAAACTAAGACAGACCCATCCTCGTGTATATTATGTGTTGACAGCTTAAAGAATAGAATTCTGGGTTGTCACATTTTATGCACTTAAGCCGGCAATTCAGCTGTGCTGGTCGCCAGAGTCAAGCTAATTTTCTAAAGTGGAGCTGGACTGAATCAGAAAAAGGCAACAAGAAAGTACAGAAAAAGGTTCATACTTTCTGACAGGTAATACTGTCTGATCTAGTAAACCAAAGTTGGCATTCCTCGCAGAAATGTTGATGAAAGCTGCAGTAATCTCTGTAATTGTGATCTATTGTTCCTAAAAAGCTTCTGCAAGCAAAACCCTTATTTCTCTGTTGTCATTGCCGCATTATGTTACCTACTAGTTGGCAGCTCAGAATAAAAAAATTATTAGTGATGGTGACTGTTGAGGTGCTTATCTGGAGGAGGAAGTAAAGCACCAACTGTTAAGTTACCTGGCGGCCAAACATGGCAGCAAGAAAGAATAGGAAAATAACTTTCTGATGAATCCTACATCTTCCTAAAGACAGGCTGTTGCCAGTTGCCTTTCTTTTTCAAAAAGATTTAGACCCGTGTTCACACAATGAAATTGTTTGGGGAAGTGATACGAAAGAGAAAGTTCACATAAATTAATAAATATCGCCTTTTATTTAACATTTGTTCTTTAACCGTTAAATTAAGTGCAAGATTGTCGTGTTAATCAAAACAAATTTTAATTTAATTCTACAATATTAATAAATATTGCTTAAATTTATTTATTTTATCTATTAGTCTAATATATTTTCTCATATTTATCCGAAAATATTTTATTTACTTTCACTTTTATTATTCAATTTTAATATTTCTTACTTTCTCATATTTTCATTCGTTAACTTTAGTGAAAAAAGGTTCTATAGATTATTAATTATTTTTTATTTCATCAATTTTTTAATATTAAATTAACTCTATATTATATAAGATCATTATAAAAATTCAAGAAGATACAATACCCTT
>JAVXUL010000015.1:514851-529316 GCA_035590515.1 Trichilia minutiflora | reverse complement strand
AAGAAGATACTTACCGAATGAGTATGCTGAGAATGCTTGAAAGTATTGAGAATCGATGAAGTTGCCCTGAGTGCTCTGTGTTCAAATACTTTCGCTTGTGAGTGCAGATAAAAAAGAAGAAAAATGTTCATCTGAGGAATAAGGGGTATTTATAGACGAGCCAAGGAAACCCCGACCATAGATTTTGGCTCAACGGGTGGGAGAATGCCACGTCTCCCGAACGCAAAACGTCAAAGATCATTTCTTTTCAAGGTTTAAATGAAGTGGGGCCCGCCCTAACAGATAATGATGATGACCCGAATATTGCGGCTCCTCAGATTGGCCCAACAATAAGGGAGTGACACGTGTACAGACGGTTGCACTCCTAAAGAAGTAACCAGAGCATGGATGACAGCCGAACGGGAACCGAATAATTTTCAATTAAACCCCTATTTAATTAAAAATTGGGGGCTTAGTATTGGGGTATTTTAGTGAAGCCTAGCCCACAGGCCCAGACCCATCTCAAGGCCCTTATCCAGGCCCGTTGAATATGCACCTGTCTTCCAGATGAACCCCTGACACGAAGTCTCCTCAAGCAGCTAGTAACGTCATCGGGGAAACAGCCAAGACACCTCGGGTACATTGCCCGATCCTACTGCTCAAAGGACCTCCCATGAGCTATCCTCAGCTAACTCACACTCGGACTCGGGGGCCACGACAACCAGCCTTTTTGGACTTAGGAGATCGGGTTGATACCTCCTCCGCAACAGGGCAGAGACTCGCGGACACTTGGGGTGTATGTGTATTCCCAATGCTACATCTTGTCGTCTTCGGACTACCACTCGCTGAGTAAGGGTCTCCCGAGAATCAGGGGATTTCATTTTCGAGAGAGCTGGAAGCTGCACTCGGAGGTACAGATACTCGGACACTCGGGAGTGACGTGGAGGTACAGACATTCGGACATTCGGGAGTGACGTGACAAGTACAGTATCACGATTTCCCACATTCATTGACTTTTACAGCAAGTTGCTCTGGACGCACCAATCACACAAAAATACGTATTCGAAAGTACAAACTCTTAAGCTTCCAATACACAACATCCAAAAATCGAGAATAGTGGAGATTCTTTGACTTTTTACTCATCCCAAGGGATTTTCCACAGACCTTGGACGGGAATTTTACAGAAACTTCATATAAAGAGAAAAAGAGATTTTTCTAGACACTCTACGACATTCTATCATATGTTCAATCATACATGCTAACACATATGAGAACACAGAACACACACAGAGAATATTCTTTTGGTCTTTCTCTGAAATCTTTACGTTCTTAGTTTGCATGTACACCTCTTTCACACACCAAATAAAATCCTCACTAATTTAAGTTTCAGAGGGTTTTCGCCGAGAAATCGACTTTATCTCTGAGATATTCTGCGTATTTTACAGCCTAAAATTCAAAAATAAGAAGACAAAATCTGTTGGTATCAAAAATCGTGCACGAGATCGATTTCTTGCATCAACAATCATAAATTTTAATATAAGAGCTATTTATAATTTTATAAAACTATAAGGGAATTTGTCATTCTCCCTTCTATATAGACTTATGCTTTTTATGTTGAATTTTATACATTTTACGGCATGAACATGATGAGAGCAAAAATTGTTATTATTGGGATTCACATATATATATATATATATCATGGTGATTTTTTTGCTTTAATGAACAGTTTTAGTCTTTTAAGGCAATTTTTATTATCATTATTTTATATAATCTCAATAATTTTATCCTAAAATTATTAAATGTATGTACTTTAGTTTTAAATTTCACAACATTTTTAACATCATCATCTTAAATATTTAGCTTTTTTTTTAATTAACTATTTTTTAACATAAGAATAATAAATTATTTTATAAATCATAATATTTTGAAATAGGCCCTGAGAATTGTTATTTTTAATTAATCAATTGCTATCGAACAAATAGAAGTGGGTGTCCCATAAAAGTAAATTAATGAAAGCAATATAATCTTTTTATAGTAGTGAAATTATTTAATTTTTTAGGTTACTGCTTTTAAATTTTAATTTAAAAATACGGAAATTACAACTGTCCAAACCCTAATTCTTTAACAACAATCCTCTCCTATATATATATATATATATATAATTGGACAAATAAAAGTCTTTCGGAATTTATTTTTTTAATGAAATCGAAAAATAGGTCATGTTTTTTTTGTAATTGAGGTATTCGGATTAGCTTGCGCGTATTTCGATTAATCTTTTAAGAAGACTAGTTTAGTATCCCATCGTTACGACTTTCACTTAAATTATGGATATATTTAAAGAATCGAATCCAAAATCATGCGCCTAACTATATAATCTCAAATTCGTTTCTGTCAATTAAACTATTTATGATAGAGTATAGGCCATATTTCGAGAAAAGGAATTCACGTTAACACATACAAATAATATTAAGTTGTCTTACTTGAATGTTGATGGTTAAGCTTCTTTTAAGAAATATAAAGTTGGGCTAATTCAAGTTCAAATATTTTAAATTTATTAAAAATGCATAATATCACTACTTATCTGCCACTATAAAATTCTAAATTCTGAAACATTAAAATCTATTATTATAATACATACTATATAATTACATAATATACTATCAATGATACTATGCAATTATATAATTATAATCTAATATGACTGTCTAATTATAATATTATATAATTAATTATACAATTGTTTAATTACACAATGTATAATTACATAGTTTACCGATTTCACAATTCCAAATAATCAAACTTTAAACTTCAGATTTTTATTGTTACTCAAACTCGTATAGTAACAATTTGTTAAGCTTTTATCCCACCTTACCTGTTATAAAATTTTTATAGTTTTTCTTAAATAAATACAAAATCATTGTGAATTATTAGTTCAAATTATCTATTTATGAATTGTTTAGTTGGTAGAAACAAATTTGAAACAATGTGATTAGGTGCACGGTTTTAAATTTAATTTTTGGGATATATCTATAATTTAAGTAGGAATCATAATAATGAGATACTGTACTAATCTCTTTTAAAGATTAGTTGAGATGTGTGTAAACTATTCTGAATACCTCGATTAAAAAAAAAAAAAAATAGTTCATACTGTATATTTACAAGAGAGGTGTGAGTGATCATTCTACTACTGTAATTGAAGGTAAATCTACTACTGTAATTGAAAGTAAAACAAAAGGAATGGTTGAACTCAGAGAGATCGAAATGCATTTCATTTTATTTTATTGCATTTAACAAATACATGGCTTATTGTTTACAGAACGTTGGAGTGAAAATTGTGTAATTTATATTATTTATATTTAAAAATTTTATATTAGAGTAATGTACAAAGAAATTAAATAATACTTAAATATTTTATAAATTTTGTAACTTGTAAAATTTATTCTACAATTAATATATAAAAAGTCAACAACTCCAGTAAAAATAAAATAAAATTTTAGATAATTGGCTCCAGTTACAATCAATACAATGATTTTATATGGTTTCATCGTAATATTTGTTCATTTCATACTATCATCGGGACGTCGATAGACAATACAACGTCTTAGCACGTGCAGTCACACGCCGATGATGGCACGTCGGCAATTATTTTTTCTCACAAATATCCGTCAAATTTAACGGACAATACAAATAAATTTTTATGGCATCTACTGTGAACGCGAAGGCAAAGGGAAGTTTGGAAACTACACGTCTCCTGGGGATCAAAAAGTTGATGGAATCAATATGAAGTTTGGAAAATACAGGAGAAACAGACCTCTTTAAATATATATATATATATATTTTAGTTGATTTAATTAACAATCACTTGATCAAAATTCAGTTACACGGTACTTGAACGCGCACCTGATCAACCCCCAGCTACGCCGTAAAATCTCGTTTCGGCATCAAAATCCAAAACCACCCGCCAAAAAGTTTCCCTGACATAAACCCCACGCACTAACCATAACGCGTGCATTCACTCTCCCACTCATGTGAATATTCTACTCCTTGCACTTTTGCTGATCTGTTCGTATGAAGCTACAGTTGTACATCGAAAGAGAAAAATATCTGGCTGACATTGGCCGAAGATATTATCAGCCAAAGTGACGTGGCGTTACAGTGATGTAACTGATACGTGTAAAAGCGTCGCAAGGTGGAATTTTATTGGCTCCCAACCCCACACCGCCTCTCCCTCTCGCCTTCCATGCTTCGTTTTAGGAACGATTTTTTCTCTCCAAGTATTTTTCACATTTTCTAAACATTTATTGGTTGGTCCGATCAATACAACAACCAGAAAACAGAGAAACTGTGATAAAGAATAGTTTGAGCCTGAGGAATATACCGTCGGCGGATCCCGACGTAATGGTGGAAGGTTGCCGGAGTGAGTTGACTCAGACCGACTCGGAGTCGTCTGATATAACGGTTGAAAGTTCGCATCATAACGGGAATGCAACACCGGTAATTTTGATTTTTAATGTTTTTATTTTTTTTGTTCTTTCCTTGATATTTATGATTTTATGTTGATATTTTAGGTGCATATTTCAGTGATTTGATATCCGTTTTTGTTTTCCCTGGCTGTTGAAAATTTTGTTGTAAGATAAAAGAGGATTACATAACAAATAATCAACTTTTTTTTCTTTAATTTTGTTGTCTTCCTGGTTTTTTTTTGGCATGTTTAGATAATTACTTTATATTTTTTATGTTGATTTTTTTTTGAGGTTGCGATTTCTCTGTGGTGAGGAAGATATATTGAATTATTTTAAATTATAATTTTTAGTTAGGTTTTGGAGTACCGTACAGAAAGAGAGAGGTGATATTTCTTGCTTATTCAATTATAAGAGGAGATATTAAGTTATTACTATTTCCTGTAATGGCGCCAGTTAGCTGCCGATTTTCAGAATAAATTTAAAAATGGATGCCTTCAATTTAGTTTTTTTATTAAGTCTTTCAGGTTAGCATGTTACTCTCTGTGATTTTACTTCAATACTCCAATTAGTGTACAACAGCCGTTGCTATGTTTGCACTTGCGGTATTGTGGCTTTGGAAATGTTCTGGGATGAAATCATTAGATGTCAAATATGACCAATAAAAGTTGGCGCTTAGCAGAGTTTAGTTGAAAACACAACAATCCCAAACCAAGCCTTAGTAACAACTGTGAATAGACCGGTTACTTCACTGTCATCAAAAGTTTTAGAGGCAAAAAATTTTCCTTTAGGTTAATGCAGAATCTGCTAGTCTGAAAGAAGTTTCAATGAAACAAAAACTGGTCAGTATAGCGAACCTTCATCTTTTATATGGATTTTGGAAATTTGAGAATGTGGAAATAAGTGGGTTTTGCATAGTCCTTCTTGGATGTTCATTGTTGTTGTTGTTGTTGTTGTTCTTCTTCTTTTTAAACAAAAATTTTGTAATTATACAATTCAAATTTTATAATATGTTTAAATCTGTGACATCTTAGGCGATGTCACTTCAATTGATTAGCTGAAGCAGATAGTGGATCAGCTATTGTTTCCTCAATTTATTGTAACAGAAATATACTCGTATCAATCAATCAAAAATTTGGTTATTACTTAGAGAGGATGTCAAATTTGTCTATTGTTGACAATAATCTGGTATTGTCCACATTTTCATTTCCTACATCTTTTTGTTTGTTCCCCTTAATTGTGAAGACAGTTGATGTTTCGACAAGAACTCTATGATGTCATGGTTTGAGAATCACATACTCATTCTTTGTAACCACTAAGGCTATCATTGCCTGATGATGTTATTATAGTTGACATTTCTATAGATGATATAAAATTTGACACTTCATTTGTTATGGACATGTTTTATTACAATTCCATTGTAAAACTTTATTTTCTCATTTAATTTTCACTTTATAGCCGGGCCAGTTTCCAGATTGGACAAATGAAAAGCACAATGCTTATCTTGACCTTTTGGAAGCATCATTTGTTCACCAGTTGCATCAATTGCATGGTTCCATGGGTTTGGGTGGACGGTGTTCGCAGGAAAAGATATGGGGTCCATATATGCAAGCATTGTCTACCAACAATTGTTCTTCAACTAGCCAGGTTAGGGACTCAATCTACCAGATACTTCTTCTTTGGTTTTTGCAAGATTTTAGTTTAAATACCTCAACTAAAAATTTTTTGTTATTTTATTTTTTTCAGTTAATGGTTCTACAAGATGGCAGCTGGCAGAATAGTAAATTTGAACACCATACAGATGATAATTCTCATGATGTACTAGAGAATCCATGGATTCACCGTTTTACTTCTGTAGGCAAATACCCAATTGCAACATCTTTTGGTCCCCAGAAGCACAGTTCACTTTGTGACGAGGGATTCCATTTCAGGGATGATACAACTTTCTCTTGTGAGCCAGCTGGATGTTCAGAACAGCACCTTGATTGTCACTTAAGCCATTGGAATTTGGTTAATGGCACTGCAGGTAATTCAATAGCTCTGGGTAAATTTTGCATTTAGTAGAAAGATTTTTCTACTTCTTAAACTTTATGCATGTTCTGGCAATTCCCAATAATGCTTCGCGTAATATAATTTTATAGTTGGTTTTGTGCATGGTGTTGCTTGAATAAATGGGTTTATCAAATTACAATTAGTTTGAGAATTTCAGTAATCAGAGGAGGGGAAGGATCACAGGGTCAAAATGTCATAAACAAGGCAAAAAGGAAAAGAGCAACTAGATCAAAGTTTCCGAAGAGAGTAAAAGATAAAGGAGAGCAAATTCTTCAATAATTTAATTTCAATGAAATTTGTCTTATATTTTCTCAACACACAGTATGGCCCGTAACCTCCTTCCAATCACAGTAACTGTTTAAGGTAGGGATTAGGTAAATTCTCCTTTAACTACATTCCAAAAGTATGCCTAATTCCATGGACAATGTTTTATTTGAATTTTCTGTACAAAGTAGTCAAAAATAAAAATAAATACTTCTTCATGGAATAAAATTCTGACAAATAAATCTTGGCAAATCTCCTCATTTTTCTTTTGTTTATTCCTTTTCTGTTAAATTTTACCTTTTTCGGCTGAAAGAATAATTTAGCAGTGGTGTCGGTATACTAGGTTGTGTCACACTACATTACTGCTGTCACACAACTCTCTCTCGCAAACAACTCTCTCTCACAAACACATTCCATGAGATAGCAAATCTTGCAAATGAAGTGTCCCTTTCTTCTCGATTCTATTTGATGGCAATAATTCTTACTCCAGGAATGTAGTCATTGCAATAAGCTAACTAATGAACATTTGGGCATGGGTATATAACCAACTGCTTTTCTTTTACTCTTAGTTGTATCAATGGCATGAACAAGTTTTAGTTATTGTTATTGGCTAGCCACCAACAAATAATTAGAAGTTTTGATCTCATTTATTTGTGCATATCTGGTAATAATACTTACCGGGGCTGACTGCCTTTCTGATATGGAATAAACTATCATTTACATTTATTTTTCTTGCTGCTGTAAAAAAATATGCAATTCTGAATCAACTAGAAATTTATATGAATTACATCAAAGTCAACTACTTTATTTATAGCTATATAAATTAAAAGTGTAGATTGCCTTTGCAGCTCTGTAGTTAATCAGAGTACCAGGTGGTGTATTGATTTGGTATTAACTTGTGCCAAACACGATTAGCATAGAAATAAATTGTGTACAAAATTGAGCTTGATCGCTTGACTTAAACACACTAGGCAATGGGAAATCTGAAACGGGTTGGAAAAATAAACAAATCATCCATAACTCAAAATTGTGTTGTTGCTGTCTGGCTGTGTGTTGTATGTCTAGATGGTACTGTTGTTTTTTGACTTAGCATGAGCAATCATGTATATATCTTAGTTATTATAAGGCCTAAATTTGCCAAGTTGATGTAGAGCGACATTAACCACCACTTTGCTTGGCTCAACTGTGTTATTTAGAATGCAAGTGAGCTTATGGCATCACATAATTATGAATATGTCTGCTTTTTGTTGCATCTACTTGGTTTAATCTCAAACTTTTCAAAATTCACATTTCTATATTTTAGCTTCATTTTTATTCCTTAACATAGGATAGTTAAATTAAGGCATCCTACAGGCAGTTAGGGTGTGATAAATGCTGGCTATTGTTACACTCCAAAAATGTGTAAAGCATGGTTTTAAGCATTTGTGCATTAAAATGAGTCGATGATGCTTATTTCATTTGGAACATTTTATAGTATTTGGAAGTAATGTAATGTTAGTCCCTTTTGGAGAAACCAAAGATACATCATGACTGGATAAATATGGTTTCCTTTATATATCTGTCTTTAAGCAGCCTTTCTTGAGACAAACCATGTAAGAGACCAAAAGGAACTGTTATGAAAATGGCATTGCTAGTAATTGAATATGAACCAATTCCCATGCGAGTTTGTGACCACTGGTTTTAATATTATGCTTCTTCGACCCAAAACCCAATTTAAAGTGCTCATGCTAACCTCTAGAATCTCTTTCTGTCTCATATGATCTTGTATTGCTAGCTGTAGGGGTGTAATTTGCATATTGATACTTGTAGTCATTTCTGTTTCTATTCTAATATTTTGCAGAAGAGGTCTCTGATCAGAATTTTGTGAATGAAGACCAAGGAGATAGATCAAACAGTAGGCCTATAGCAAAAAGGTTGAGGACAGCTACGGTTGATGGTTCCACTGATGATCAAGTAATTTGTAGAATAAGAATCTTGTTTGTCACTTGGTTTAAAAGTTATTTAAATGATTGGAGGGTTCATTTTTTGATAATTTCACTTTTATTGTCTGCATGCTTGTTCAGGTTGTTCCATTTGGAAATTGTCTTACACCTAATGTTTCAACTGTCAATCGAGCTTCCTCAGAAAGAGAGGATCCAATGCATCAGGAGATATTCTCAGAAAATCCCGGAAACTTATCCCGCCCAAGATCTGATATGCTTCACTTTTTAAGAGGAAGCTGAGCTTCAATGTTTAAATGAAATTTGAAATGAAACCTTTCACACATATACACCAAAAGAAAAAAGATTCAGTTAATTCGTGTTTTCCTGTTTTCTTCAAGTGCCTAGCAGAAGAAATGTATACATATTCTTGATAAAGTTTAGGAGTGAACTTTTTGTGATGGGCTCATGCTGGGAGATATCTGGTGTTCCTGCAACCGAAAGACGATTGACAAAGATTTTTGTCACATATCTGTCACAGAACTTGCTGCCGTGTGGTATGAATGTTATGTAAGATGATGATAAGAAGCTATCAAGTAGCAAGTTAGCAATTTGAGCCTGATAACAAGTATTCTCTATATTCCTGTTTTGCATCTCAATTTTGTAGTTTTAATGCATTGTACATAGAAATATGGAGGCTTTAATACGTGTACCAGATGAGAAAGGCAATTTGTGTTATATATGACTGATGAGATATCAACCATTTTTATTTTTCAAAAAAAAAAAATTACGTTTCTTTTTTCGGTTAATTCTCTTTTAATTGTTATTTTATCCGTCATAAAATTTGAATTCTATGTAAGCTGAGTTGCTGGAGCTTTCTAATGAAATGAGCACCAAATCAATATCAAATTCTGTTGCTTGCGAGCTCCATATGTCTGCTTAGTCTCTAGTGGCAAATTAATTATTATATATTATTTTTACCTTTCTAATTATTTTTTTTTTCGAGAAATATAATTGTTTTATTGTTTAAAACCAGTACTCCTTTGGGATTTTCCAACAATGATGATTTTTAAGCTAAATCACGTAACCAATAGGAGTTAGGTGGCTGAAGTCCATATTAATGAGAAATCCGTACTCCAGATGGTTCATGTACATGAAATTGATATAATATCTTTATAAAATTATAAATTTCATGTTTATATTAAATTTTACTTTTATATTTACAACTATAGCAAATCTATAACATAGAAATTATAATTATAATTTTTAAGGATACAAATCTATACACAGAATTCTTATAAATTAGTATAATATTTTGATATCATTATCGAACATAAAGAAAATAAATTATATAGATCAGTTAGGACTTAGAACCAGGCTAAGCTGGGAAGGCGCTAGCCTCCACTAAGAATTCAAGTCTTTTAGTAAGTTTAATATATACTTAATTAAAAACATTTATATGGTAATTTATCACATCAATCTCTAAAGAGATTTCAATTTTTTCTATTTGAAAAATGTGTTTTAAAGACCACTTAGACCAATTAAATCTACGTTTGATGAACAATGAACTACAATGGAAGACTTCAATTAGGGATAATATTTTTAAATTGATCTAATTTAAATTATTAAAATTGATAGTTTGAATCGGTTTAAAAAATTTTTTGAATCGATTTATAGATTGATATTTTTTAAATCATATTTTACGATTTGAATTTTAGATTGTATCAATTTCAAACTGTAAAATTATAAATCAAATCGTTTAATATTATCTTATAAAAATTATTATTATTAGATATTTATCATTTTAAGTTATACACAATTTTATATGATAATAACTAATAAAAAAAATTATTTACAAAATAACTAAAAAATATACTAATAAAACTCTCTTTTAAATGTATAGTAATTAATCAATTATTATATTTTTAATTTTATAATATAATTTAAATGATATATTTAAATTGTTTTAAACGTATTTTATTATTTAAATTGAATAAATTTATAATATTTTAATCAATTAAATTAATTTTAAATAATAATATACAAATTAATTTAAAATTTTATTTTAAATCAATCTATCAGTTATCACCCTTAATTTCAACAGTAATAGATTCTTTTCGGGCCTCTGGTTGAAATTTTATCGTCATTAAAGCGGATAAACCAAAACACATGATCTACTATCTTAAATCCCGTAAGTACCCGCCAATTACTGAGCCTTTTGTCTTGCTTTCCTTAGAAACAGAGACCGGAAGAAAGAAAACAAACGCAGGCTCAGATAGAGAATATTCTATTTTCTGACGATTTCTTTTGATGGGTTTTCTGTCAAATCCAAGCGGAGCAAGAACAGGCAGCAACAACTCACAACAAGAAGGATTACCAATATCTGAAAATGGGTCATCTTCAAATTCTTCAGTAGCCAAGAAGAAATGGTCAAATTTGATGCCCTTTTTTGTGGCCCCTGTGATAGTGGAAATCAGCTTCTTCGATCGTCTTAATATGGCCAAAAATGTAAAACAAAAGAAGGACAAGAGAGAATGCCAAAATAAAAGAGAGGAAAGAAAATTTTTATTGGAATTGAAAATATGATAAGTCTTTTATAGGTATTCAGAATGCGTAAATTAAATAAACAAATAACTAATTCAAAATCCAATCGTGCAGATCTATGATTTCAACCACCAGTTCCATGATTGCATTTTGTATCAATTGGTCCTGGCGAAACCAAATACTGTAGTTAGATTCTCAATTTGCAAATCCCCTTGTGTGGGAGTGGGTTAATGAGGTTGGAGATATGCCGTCAAGATGGCCAAAATAGATTGTGCCATGCATGAGCATAGAGATTTGAGCTTTCTAGGTTGCAAAGTTGTGGTTGCCAGTAAACTTAATTGGTAATTAAGATATTAGATTAAACTGAACAACTTGAGTTATTACTGTTGATAGAATCGACATTTAATATGTTTATGTTGGTGCTCATTTTTTTGAGACTGATTTAGTAATCAGAGGATCTTACTTGTTAGAATTAAAGATGGAGCTCTGATATCATATAAACAAATAATAAGGTAAGAATCAAAAGATACTTTTATTAAATTAAAGAATTTGATTTATATATAAGTATACAACTGAAAGCTCCGATAATACAGAAGATTTATTCAAATTTAAACAAACCAGAAATCAAGAAATAAATCAAAAAACAAGAAACAGAACAGTTGAAAAAATCAACATACATAACAGAAAAAAGTTAACAATATTGATACAGAAACACGTGCTAAAACAAATCATGTCACAAATAATGCCAACCATCTTCTCAACAAAACTAAGTACAAAGACAATCAATTCTTTACAGTTAGGAATGGTAACAAACTTCAAATTTCACATATAAGAAATTGAAGATTGTCAGCATAAAACTTATGATACTTACTTCTAAGAAATGTGTTGTATGTTCCTTTTATTACCAAAAATCTTCTGAGTATTTCAAAATTAATCTCTAATAATAACCTGTCTATTGAATTTTATCATAATGTTTGTGTTGTAAAGGATGAAGCAAAGGGAAGTAATGCAAGGAGTGGCTAAATTTGGTTTATACTTGGTCAAGAATACAAGAAAGGATGAAGAAGATATATAGAAAGTGAAAAAGTCTGAATCTAGAGTAAAGTCCTTGTTTACTGATATTAATTTAGAGTCAATAAGTTCAAATGTAGCTCAGCAAGAATCAGTAGACCTATTAGATAATTTGCATAGAAAGTTTGGTCATCTTAATCTAGAAGTTCTTAAAAGAGTCTTATCATCATGTAAAAACTTTTTTATTAATAAAAAATCATTTCATTTGAATTTTTGTAAAGCATGCAAACTTGGGAAAAATCATAAACAAGCCATGAGAGCAAATGCATCCAAAACATTTCAACCATTAGGGATACTATATATAGATTTGTGGGGACCTATACCTGTTAACTTAAATAGTAATTTCAAGTATTATTTATTTATAGTTGATGACTATATAAGATATATTTGGATATTTCCCCTGAAAAATAAGTCAGAAATATTTCAAATTTTCAAGAATTTCAAAAACAAAGTTGAAAATATACATGACACTAGAATAAAAATAATTCAGAATGACTAGAGAGGTGAATTTAGAACTTTAGATTTATACTTGAGAGAAGAAGGAATTGAATTCAGGCATTCTTGCCCTTATACCTCACACCAAAATGATAAGAGTAGACAGAACATAGACATCTTGTAAAAACAGCTCTTACACTCTTAGCTTAGTCTAGTTTACCATTGAATTTTTGGTGACACAGCATTAAGACTCCAATTTACTTAATTAACAGACTTCCAACACTTGTCTTTAACTTCATCTCACCTTATGAGAGGTTATTTCACAAGAAGCCTAATTATTCCTTCTTTAAGGTGTTGAGTTGTGCATGCTATCCCCATCTAAGACCATACAATCAACATAAACTTACATTTTACACTTTCAAATATGTCTTTATTAGGTATAGTTTACATCATAAAGGATATAAATGTATACATAAATCTAGAAGAGTTTACATTAATAGGCATGTAATGTTCGATGAAAATGACTTTTCATTCAAAACAGATGAGAATTTCAAGCTTAGATCTATCATTTATATACAGTTAGGTTGCATTAATTATAGCACTCTAGTTAGTTTTTCACAACTTCATTCACAAGTCAAGACGTCAGATTACAACTAGATAAGTTAACTGCTAAAAATACTAACCTTCATACTGATGATTCATCACCATATTATAACCTATTCAACTAAGAAATTTGGAGAACACCTGATATACAAACCCAAACCCAAAATAATATTACATTAAAACTAGAAAGACAACCTATCCTTGAACCTGAAACAGACACAAATATACATCCTATGATAACAAGGTTAAAAGCAGGCATCTATAAACCCAAGTTATATCTGTCTAAAAAGAAAAATTTAGAAAGTGAAGAACTTCTGAAAACTATTGAGAAAGCCTTAAACAATTACAAATGGAGAAAGGCTATGAACTTGGAAATAGAAGCATTGAAAAAAAAATTAGACATGGACCTTAGTTGAACCAAAGTCTAGAGAGAAAGTTGTGGGATCCAAATGGGTGTTTAAAGTGAAATACAATCCAAATAGAAGCATAACCAAACACAAGACTAGGTTTGTTGCAAAAAGATATCATCAAATTGCAGGGATTGACTACTTAAAAACATTTAGCCTAGTTGTAAAGTCATCAACTATGAGAATTATTCTTGGATTGGTAGTTCAGATGAATTGGGATATAAGACAACTAGATATAAATAACGTTTTCCTGAATAGAGAGTTATGAGAGGAAGTATTGATGACTTAACCTGAAAAGTTTACAGATCAAAGCAAGCTTCATATGGTGTGTAAGCTTCATAAGGCACTATATGAACTCAAATAAACACCTAGAGTCTGGTATGAAAAATTGAAATCGATCCTGTAAGAATGAAACTTTCAAAACTTAAAATCAGACACTTCAGTGTTGTTTGAGGAAAATGGTTGCAAACTCATATTGTTAGTATATGTGGATGACATTCTAATTATAAGGAATAACAGTAAGCTATTAAAAGATATGATGTTGAAGCTGAATGAAAAAATCTCCTTAAAGATGCTTGATTCATTGAATTATTTTCTAGGTATAGAAGTAAAAAGGAAAGAAGATGGAATGTTGATCACATAGAGTAAGTACATACAAGCATTGTTATCAAAATCGCGTTTTTAAACAGTAAAAACTACGTTTTTAACGTTTTTCACAAGAAAACGTTTTC
>JAVXUL010000015.1:496302-514751 GCA_035590515.1 Trichilia minutiflora | reverse complement strand
AACAACGGTAATTTTGATTTTTAATGATTTTTATGTGCTTTTTTATGCTCTCCCTCATATTTATGATTTTATGTTGATATTTTAGGTGCATATTTAAGTGATTTTGTAACTGCTTTGGTTTTCCATGGCTGTTAAAAATTTTGTTGCAAGATAAAAACGATTACATAACAAATAATCTATTTTTTATTTAAAGAATTTTTATTGTCTTCCTGACGAAGGCTTTTTGTATGTTTAGTTTATTAGTTTTTAGGTTGATTTTTTTTTTCGAGGTTGCAATTTTTCTCTGTGGTGAGGAAAATATCTTGAATTATCTTAAACCATAATTTTTAATTAGGTTTTGGAGTACCGTACAGAAAGAGAGTGGTGATATTTCTTGCTTATTCAATTGTAAGAGTAGATATTAATTTATCATTACTTCCTTTAATGACGCCAATTAGCTGCTGCCTTTTAGACTACTTGTAATAATAGATGCCTTCAGTTATGTTTTTTCCTTCTAAGTCTTACAGGTGAGCATGGTATGCTTTGTCATTTTACTTCAAAGCTCCAGTTAGTGTACAACTGCAGTTTTAGGCTATATTTGCGATTGAGCTGTTGCGGCTTTGGAGACTTTATGCGACGTAATCACTAGATGTCATATATGACAACAATCCCAAACCAAGACACGTTAGTTGAAAAGACAACAATCCCAAACCAAGACAGTAACGACTGTCAATAGACCAATTACTTCACTGTCATCAAAAGTTTTAGAGGCAAGAAAATTTTCTCTTAGGTTAATGCAGAATCTGCTGTTTTCTGAAAGAAGTTTCAATGAACCAAAAGCTGATCAGTGTAGGAAACCCTTGTCCTTTATATGGATTTTGGAAATTAGAGAATGTGGAAATAAGTGGGCTTTTGCTAAGTTCTTTTGGATGTTCATTGTTTTTCTTCTTCTTCTTCTTCTTTTTAAATAAAATTTTGGAATTATACAATTTAAATTCGATAACATGTTCAAATTTGTGACATCTTAGGTGATGTCACTTCAATTAATTATTAGAAATTGTTGCTATGTATTGTTGAGGTGCACTTTTAAACTAAGTTCCAGATTTCCTCTTTGACAACAAGTTTTGAAGTTAAAAACTTAATATATCTTGGACATAACATGGAAGATTATTGATTTTACTTAGAAAGGATGTCAACAATAGACAAATGATAAAAGATGTTGAGAATAATCAGGTATTGTCCACATTTGCATTTCGTACATCTTTTTGTTTGTTCCCCTTAATTGTGAAGACAATTGATGTTTTGACTAGAATTCTACAATGTCATGGTTTGAGAATCATATACTTGTTCTTTGTAACTATTAAGGCTATCATTGCCTAATGATGCTATTAAAGTTGATATTCTATGACACTTAAATTGTTATGGACATGTTTTATTACAATTCCATTTTATTTTCTCTTCTAATTTTCACTTTTATAGCAGATCCAGTTTGCAGATTGGACAAATGAAAAGCACAATGCTTATCTTGACTTTTTGGAAGCATCATTTGTTCATCAGTTGCATGGTTCTGTGGGTTTGGGTGGATGGTGCTCGCAGGAAAAGATACGGGGTCCATATTTGCAAGCATTGTCTGCCAACAATTGCTCTTCAGCTAGCCAGGTCAGAGACTCAATCTATCAGAAACTTAATCTTTGTTCTTTGCCAGCTTTTAGTCTAAATACCTCAACTGAAATTTTTTTCTTATTTTATTTTTTTCAGTTAATGGTTCCACGAGATGGAAGCTGTAAAAAGATTAAATTGGAACACAATACAGCTGTTAATTCTCATGCTATGCTAGAGAATCCATGGATTCGCCGTTTTACTTCTGTAGGCAAACATCCTACTGCAACATCTTCTGATCCCCAGAAGCACAGTTTGTTTTGTGACGAGGGATTCTATTTCAGGGATGATACAACTTTCTCTTGTGAACCAGCTGGAAGTTCAGAACAGCACCTTGATTGTTACTTAAGGCAGCAGAATTCAGTTGGCAGCACTGCAGGTAATTCACTAGCTCTGGGTAAATTTTGCATTTAGTTGAAAGATTTTTTCACTTGTTAAATTTTATGCTTGTTCTGAAAATTCCCAATAACGCTTCACTACTAAAGTTTTATAGATGGTTTTGTACGTGGTGTTGCTTGAATATATGGGTTTATCAACTTACAATTAGTTAGAGAATTTGAGCAAGTCAGAGGAGGGAAAGGATCACTGGGACAAAATGTCATAAAAAAGACAAGACAGGAAAAGAGCAACCAGAGCAGGGTTTCCAAAGAGTAAAATATAAACAAGAGCAAACATGTCTTCAATAATTTAGTTTCAGTCAAAATTTGTCTTGTTTTTCCTCAACACACATAATAGGCCATAACCTCCTCCAATCACAGAAACTGATAAACTTTACAATTAGGTAAATTTTGCTTTAACTACATTTCAAAATTATGCCTAACTCTGTGGATAATGTTTTATTTGAATTATCAGTAAAAGTAGTCAAAAATAGAAATAAATACTTCTTCATGAAAAGAAAAAATTCTGATAAATAAATCTTGGTAAATTTCCTCACTTTTCTTTTGTCTATTCCTTTTTCTGTTAAAATTTTATCTTTTTTGGCTGAAAGGATAGTTTAGCAGTGGTGTCCATAAACTAGGTTGTGTCACACTGCATTACTCCTCTCACACAACTCTATTTTGCAAATGCATTCCAGGAGATATGAAACCTAGCAAATGAAGTGTCCCTTTCTCCCTAATTCTGTTTGATGACGATAACTCTTGCTCCATGAAAGTAGTCATTGCAATAAGCTAGCTAGTAAACATTTGGGCATGGGCATTTATTCAACTGTTTTTCTTTTTCCTCTTAGTTTGTATCAGTGGTATGAACAACCTTTAGTTATTTCATTGGCTAGCCACCAACAAATGCTTAGAAGTTTTGATCTCGTTTATGTGCACATATCTGTTGGAATATGGAAGCCACAAGGTTTTTAACTCTGGGAATAATACTGACCAGTGCTGACTGCCTTTCTCATATGGAATATACTATCTTTTACATTTATTTCTCTCGCTGCTGCTAAAAAATGCAATTCTGAATTAACTGTAAATTTATATGAATTACAACTGAGTCAACAAGTTTATTCTATAGTTTTATAAATTAAAAGTGCAGATTGCCTTTGCAGCTTTGTCGTTAATCAGAGTACCAGGTGCTGTATTGATTTGGTATTACCTTATGCCAAACACAATTAACATGCAAATAAATTGTGTACAAAATTGAACTTCATGGCTTGACTTAAATGTACTAGGCAATGAGAATCTGAAACGGGATAAAGGAAAGATAAACAAATCATCCAAAACTCAAATTGTTTTGTTCCTGTCTGGCTGTGTGTCTTTTACAAAGAGTTGTATGTCTAGATGGTAATGTTGTTTTTTGTTTTAACATGAGCAACCGTGTGTGTGTGTGTGTGTGTGTGTGTGTGTGTGTGTGTCTTAGTTATTATAAGTCCTAAATATGCAAAGTTGATGTAGAGCGAATTAACAACCAATTTGCTTGTCTCAACCATGTCATTTGGAATGCGGATGAGTTTATGGAATCAAGTAGTTACGAATATGTCTGCTTTTAGTTGCATCTAATTTTAGTCTCACACTTTTCAAAATCCACATTTCTATATTTAAGTTTCTTTTTTATTCCTTAACACAGGATAGTCAAATTAAGGCATCCGAAAAGCAGTTAGGGTGTGATTAATCTTGGCTATTATTACATGCGAAAACATGCGAAAGCATGGTTTTAAGAATATGTGCATTAGAATGAGTCAGTAATGCTTATTCCTTTTGGAACATTTTATAGTATTTGTAAGTAATGTAATGTCAGTCCCTCTCAGAGAAGCCAAAGAGACCTCATGACTGGATAAATATGGTTTCCTTCATATATCCGTCTTTAAGCAGCCTTTCTTGAGACAAACCTTGTAAGAGACCAAAAGCAACCGTTATGAAAACTGTATCACTAGAAATTGAATATGAACCAAGTTCCCATGTGAATTTGTGACTGTACCATTAATTTTAATATTATGTTTCTTCAACCCAGAACTCGATTTAAAGTGCTCGTGGTAAACTCTAGAATCTCCTTCCGTCTCATATGATCTTGTATTGCTAGCTGCAGAGGTGTAATTTGGATATTGAAGCTTTTAGTAATTTCTGTTTCTATTCTAATATTTTGCAGAAGAGGTCTCTGATCAGAATTTTGTGGATGAAGACCAAGGAGATAGATCAAGCAGTAGGCCTATAGCAAAAAGGTTGAGGACAGCTCCGGTTGATGGTTCGACTGATGATCAAGTAATTTGTAGAATAAGAATCTTGTTTTGCACTAGGTTGATGAATCCTCTTAAAATTTAAAGATTACTTAAATGATGGGAAGCGTTCATTTTTTGAGAATTCACCTTTGTTATTTGCATGCTTATTCAGGTTGTTCCATTTGGAAATCATCATACACCTAATGTTTCAACTGTCAATCGAGCTTCCTCGGAAAGAGAGGAACAAGCACATCAGGAGCTATTCTCAGAACATCCTGGAAACTTTTCCCACCCAAGATCTCATAGGCACCACTTTTTAAGAGGAAACAAAGCTACAAGGTTTAATTGAAGTTTGATATGTAACCTTTCACACTTATACACCAGAAGAAAGAAGATTCAGTTAATTTTTATTTTCCGTATTTCTCAAAGTGCCTAGCAGAAGAAATGTAGACATATGACACTGAAAAGTTTTGGATTGAACTTTTTGTGGTGGGCTCTTGCTGGCTCTTGCTGGGAGATGGATGGTGTTCCTGCTACTGAAAGATGTTTGACAAAGATTTTTGTCACAAGAAAATAATCTCATACCTGTCACAGAAGTTACTACCGTGTGGTACTTACGTTATGTAAGTTGTAGGGTCGTTACATAGGTGATGGTAAGAAGCTATCAAGTAGTAAGTTAGCAATTTGAGTCTGCGAGATAACAAGTATTCTTTATATTCACGTTTTGTATCTCAATTTTGTAATTTTAATGCATTGTACATAGAAATATGGAAGGTGCGCAATTCGTGTTCTATATAGCTAGCTAATGAGGTGAGGTATCAACCATTTTTTTTATAAATTCCATTTCTTTTTTCTGTGTTGTTGATTTGTTTGCAATTTTCACTCAAATCAAAACTCTTCTCTCACCTTTGATATAGGTCTCTTTTAATTATTATTTTATCCCTTATAATTATAAAATTGGAATTTAACGTGGTATGAGTTGTTGGAACTTGCTAATGAACATCAAATCAATATCAAGTATCAACCACTTCAGTTGCTCACCAGCACAATGTCTGCTTAACCTCTCTAGTGGCAAATTAATTATTATATTTTTGATATTTTCCTTTAAAATTATTTATTTGTTTATTGTGAAATATAATTGTTTTATTGTTTAATTTGCTCGAGAAACTTAAACATAAAAGCAGTACTCCATTGCGTAGTGATTTTCCAACAATGATGATTTTTGAGATAAAAAGCATAACCTATACGAGTTAGGTGGCTGAAATCCATAGGCATGTGATTTTGTACCCTAGATTGTTCGTTCACAAGAAATTGATATAATATCTTTAGAAAATTATAGTTTCATGTTTACATTAAGTTTGAATTTTATATTTACAACTATTACAAATCTAAAGCATATAAATTGTAATTATAATTTTCAAGTACACAAATTTATATGCAAATTGTTTCTTATAAATTAATATAATATTTTGAAATCATTATAAAAAATTATATAGATGATCAGTTAGAACTTGGAACCAGGTTAAGAACGTGAAGACTCCAGCTCCATTAGAAGTTTAATATATCGTTCTTTGAAAAACATTTATCACGCAATTTATCAAGTCAATCTCTAAAGTCTAAAAGGGATTTCAATTTTTTCTATTTGAAAAATATGCTTATTTATTTAATTTTAAAGATGACTTGGACCAATTAAACGCACGTTTCTGGAAATATATGATCCTGGAACCAATCGAACTAAATGAAGCAACGAAGACTTTCGCTGTGGTCGATTCTCTTCGGGCTTTTAGCTAGAGTTTCATCTTCATTATTCATTACAGCGAATAAACTGAAAACGCATAATCTAATCTCGTAGAGCGTCATTCGTACCCGCGCCAATTAATCATCATTTTCTCTCACTTTCCCAAGGAAGAGTAGTAGCCGCAAGTAAAGAAAACAAGCGCCAGGCTCCGAAAGAGAAGATTCTATTTACTGAACAGTTTCTCTTGATGGCTATTCTGTCAAATATAAGAGGAGCAAGAACAGGCAGCAACAACTCACAGCAAGAAGGATTGCAGGTATCTGAAAATGGGTCATCTTCAAATTCTTCGGTCCCCAAGAAGAAATGGTCAAATTTAATGCCCTTTTTTGTGGCCCTTGTGGTGATAATGGAGATCGTCTTCTTGGGTCGTCTCGATATGGCCAAAAACTCTGCTATGTTGGATTCATTGGCAGATATCTTTTATAAATCACCTCTATCTAGCGAAATAGAGGAGATTGGCGGTGGGGCTGATGATTTGGTGGTGACCAGAATAATTGATGATGGTGTTTCGGATTCAGATAGTTGTGAGGAGTGGTTGGAGAGGGAGGATTCTGTGGTTTATTCTAGGGATTTTGAGAAGGATCCTATCTTGGTTACTGGGGCTGAGCAGGTTTGTTGAAGTAGCTACCTTTGATCATCAGTTTACGCGATTTTGGTTTTTATTTTGTTATATGATAAAATTTTGTTATTTATGTTGATTTAACTGTTTGTGAAGTCAACATGTTATGCAAATTTGTTTATTTTGTTGATTTGTTTGTTGAGTGTGAAATTTAAAGCTCCATGGAGCTTAATTCTGTGATATTGAGTACTCTATGTTATTGGATG
This sequence comes from Trichilia minutiflora, assembly GCA_035590515.1. Lineage (NCBI taxonomy): Eukaryota > Viridiplantae > Streptophyta > Magnoliopsida > Sapindales > Meliaceae > Trichilia > Trichilia minutiflora. Next base: position 507,843 of record JAVXUL010000015.1, on the reverse strand, counting down.
AGGAATACTGAGATTGATTCTTGTATAGAATTTGTAGTCTTATCTTCAAGAGTGAGAATAAGCCAAAATCCTTTTAGCTTGCTTTCTATCAATATTCACCTTAATTACTCTGAAGGTTCCTGATAAAAATAAAGGTATTTTGTTTCACTATGTTAAATTTTTATAGTCCAACATTTTCTTAAAACCATATGATATATGTAGGAAAGCAGACTATTATTTGAACCTTTGGGATCTTTTCTCCTTTTTTGTGTTTCAATCTATTTGTCACAAAATTTAGATGATGTTGGTTCCAGTCCATTTAATTAATCTTGTCATTTTCAGAAATGTTCTTTCTACATGTGATGTTTCTGGAGAACTTTGTGGGTTTTGATGAGGAGTTTTGGAGACTGAAAATTTATTAATCGTTATTCTTTATTTAGATCTTGCTACATAACTGAACTTCCTGTTTCATTGTATATAGGAATGGAGAACTTGTGATGTGGGCTGCAAGTTTGGATATGATCCTGATAAGAAACCTGATGCTGCAATTGGTTCGCTGGGACAACTGGGAACAGCTAGTGTGCTCCGTTCAATGGAATCGTCCCACTACTATGCTGAGAATAATATCGCTCATGCACGACGGTGGGTAAGCACGGTCTATAATAACTTTGTTTCGTATTAATCAGTAAAGAGTTTAAAGACACTTTGTTTATGAATAAACTTTAAGCCAGTGAATCCCTCCCTCCCCATCTTTCTTTATTTTTATTTTTCTCTTTTGCTTTCTAGATTAATTCTACATTGTTGTTTGGTTTGGAGAGGGAGGGGAAGGGTGTTCCTTGAAGTATCTTTTCAGCCCTTCTGTTGGGGCAATTCATTTTAGAGTACGAATTTGGGTGCTTTGGGAGCAAGCTTATGGCAGTGGTTCAATTTAGAGGGATTTTTAGGTAGGAAAGATATGAAGAAAAAGAACCAGTTCTGAGTTACAGATCTGGTTTCTAGTTTCACATGGTGAGTTTGATGCCATCATTTTCTCTTGGAGAAAAAAGGAATGTACTTGTTGAGTTGTTAGTGTTACTCTTATGTTTTATTTTGGATGGAATGGAAACTGGAATCCCAACTTCTATTGTTGTGGCTTAATATTTTCTTATTTAAAATTCTGGACCAGCTGATGTGTTAGATGGTGTAGAGCCCTCAATTCTAACAATTTTGAACCATACAGAATGACCAATTACGTTGTCTTTTGATTTAAAAGTTGATGGTTGACAGTTTTTCCTCTGTGTTCATTGATCTTAGCCAGGGGAAAATAGGAACTAAGCCTTCTTGCAAAATGTGGTCAGTGTTTAAGAGCCAAACCGTATAGAGGCCATTCAAAGCTGATGGACATCATTTGTAAGATTTTGTTTGAACATGTCATGAATGTTTTCTGGAGCTCTGCAACAATGGTTAAAATACTTGGAAGAGCCTGTGTTCATAAAAAGGAAAAGACAATATAGTTGCCGTATAAATGGTCAAAGACAGATAAATTGCATGTGCTGGAAGTTGGAATCATCTAAAGTTTACAAGAGTTGGATATTCACAAGGGTCACTTCATACAACTGACATGAATTAGGAACTATGCTTGGAATGTTGTTGTGAGAGAAATTATCATGACAACAGAATACATTGTTGTGAGAAGTGCAAATTATAATGATGGTTTAACTCCCTCTAGGCAATGGGGAATCGGGCTGTGGTTACTTAAAATGAAAATATTGGGTTTAAAATCTATCTGGTTAATTTGAAGTACATTTTGTTTTTTCTCAAAATTTTCTTCTTGTGTTCAGATTTATTGTTTGTGGTGGTGGTGTTCTGTGCTTTTTTTCTTCTGCAGGGGGTAGGGAGAGGGCTGAGGTTGGTGGGATGCAGTAAAATCTATGCTTACACTGAAACAAGTTGTGTCATCCATAAATTATTTAAACTCTTTTCCTCATATGTATTATTTCTATTGCTTTTTTATTTTACGAGTTGTGGAATGTTTATATTGTTACTTTTGTTGTCATCCTTTTCTCCATTATTTTGTTGCAGAAATAAAATTTCGGTCAGGAATTAAAAAAGGTCTTGTACAGTGTTTCATATGAAAAAAAAGAGAAAGAGTTTCTGTTATTATATTGGACTGGTTGAGGGTTGTGGCCTTTCTCCTCCGGGAGATAGAAAGCACCAATGTCTTGTGGTACTTTTTTCTTTTAGTACTAAGTTGATTACCTTAAAATGGAGTTGCTTAAGTTTGAAAATTCAATTTTCATCTATGCAGACTTGTTTGCCTTCTCTTGTCCTCCCTCACATCTCACCTTGTAAAGTTGGTTCCTTGAAACAATGCATTCTTGTTTTTTCCAATCAAACATACGTCACACTAAAATGTCAACCTTATCTTGTTCACTAGGAGGGGTTATACAATAGTTATGACAACTAGTCTCTCATCAGATGTTCCTGTTGGATATTTTTCCTGGGCTGAATATGATATCATGGCGCCAGTTCAGCCAAAGACTGAGAGTGCTCTATCAGCTGGTTTCATTTCCAACTGTGGTGCTCGCAGCTTCCGCTTGCAAGCTCTTGAATTTCTTGAAAAGGAAAATGTCAAGATAGATTCATACGGTGGTTGCCACCGGAATCATGATGGAAAAGGTGGGTTTTGGTGCATTGCTAATGGTTATTGATAGCTATAACAATTATATTCGAATTGACACCTCTTTCCACTCTGAAAATACTGGAACCCGATAGCATCTATTAGTAGATGATCACTCCTGGGAATTTAATAGTTTTAGTGTTCAGAGCTTCTTCTTGGTCATCCTTTTTTGACATTTTTGCTTGTCTTTCATTGATTGGAGTTTATGTTATTATATCATGATATCATATTAGATCAATAACTTGTCACTAAATTGAAATATTATATCGTGATATGATCATTATTTTCTGCTCAAATATTCTTCTCTTCAGTTTTGGACTGCCTGTAATACCATAGTCTGATTGTGAGGATTAGTTCTTGAACTGTGCAAAATTTAGTTATCTAACATGAGGTGGAATTTTGGAAATAGGAAAGGGACCAAGTTTCTGGTTTATAGGGGATCTTTCTACAAATGTTGTTTTCTTTTAAGCAAACTTACCGGCTTTTATAGAAACTGATTTTTGTTCAGATTATAATCAGAGCTGGAGAAATCACTTTTAAAGTTCATCAGGGAGCTTAGCTGTAAAATAAAATATCTTTCTCCTTGAAAGCACAAGATTTAGCACTAATTTAGTAATTGTATTCTTATATATCTATGTATTGATGTTTGAATTTATTAGGGGTCTGTATTTCTCTTGCTTTTATATATGCTTCCGGGTAAATATCATCATTCAATTTTTTTTTTTCCCAATATATATGCAGTAGACAAAGTGGAAACTCTGAAGCACTATAAATTTAGCTTGGCTTTTGAAAATTCGAATGAGGAGGATTATGTCACCGAGAAATTCTTCCAGTCTCTTGTTGCTGGTATGAATGGCATATGTTATGATTTATATATGGGAAAATATGTGTTTCAGTAGGTTAATGGGGTAAATAGATGGAGTTTTTGCTCAAAAAATTTAGAAAATTTTCACGGTTCCAATAATAAAGTGGATATGAAATTTTGTAGGGACAATTCCTGTGGTTGTTGGTGCTCCAAATATTCAGGATTTTGCTCCTTCTCCAAATTCAATTCTACATATCCGGGAGCTCGAAGATACCAAGTTGGTTGCAAAGACCATGATAGAACTTGCACAAAATCCTGAGGCATATAATCAGTCATTAAGGTGAGGCTAAATGTGGGTATCTAACTGTGCTGTGGTTGTAGAAGTTTAACTGAGGTACTTTCTTTTTCTTCAAAATTGAAAAAGGATGGGCACCGTTCATGGAGTTCTTGCTTGTGTCTTTTCGTTTCTGGTTGCGTTTTGAGTGTCTTGTTGGTAATGAGATGTTGATTCAATAGGTGGAAGTACGAGGGCCCCTCTGATTCTTTCAAGGCACTTGTGGATATGGCTGCAGTACATTCGTCATGTCGTCTTTGTATTCATCTAGCAACATCAATTCAAGAGCAAGAAGAAACAAAACCTGTTTTCAAAAAACGTCCCTGCAAGTGCACCAGAGGCTCAGAAACTGTGTATCATCTGTATGTCAGAGAAAGAGGGAGATTCAAGATGGAATCTATTTTCTTGAGGTAACCTCAGTTTTTATTTGTTGTTTTGGTTATAATAGAATTATGCCAGGTTAAATTTTCTAGTGAACTAGACTTTACCTTGCCATCTTCTAATATAAAGATGCATTAGAAATTGAACTGAATATCCTATTTCACATTATTATCTACGGATGAGCATGGCCAAAGTATTATCAGTTCTTTTGTTCCAGTTCAGATGCTGCATGTTTCTTCATTCTTGGGCATGAGATAGTAATTGCATATCAATGCTGTGCACAATCATTGTTATTTCCTTGTTTGATGGGCAGGGCCAGAAGTTTGACGTTAAAGGCATTGGAATCTGCCGTGCTGATGAAGTTCAAGTCTCTTAAACATGTGCCGATTTGGAAGCAGGAGAGACCCAACAGCTTAAGAGGCGGAGATGACCTAAAAATTTACAGAATATACCCTGTTGGCTTGACACAGAGACAGGCTTTGTATTCCTTCAAATTTGAAGGGGATGCTGACCTTAAAAGAGATGTAGAAAATAAACCCTGTGCCAAATTTGAAGTCATATTTGTCTAGATTTAAGTTTATACTCTTGAATTTGGGGGATTACAAATTTCACCATACTGAAACATTGACAAAGGGATCAATGCAATTTCATGTGAGCATGGAATTGGTAGATTGTAGGAAAGAACCCCCACAACTTGAAAACATACCATTGGACTTCATGGAGCAAGCCGGTTGTGTATGTATTCTATTCAAACTGTCTTTCCACATTATGAATTATTGAATACTGAAGAGCCTTTTGAGCTGCTCTGCTGTCAGGAAATCAGCGCTGCAAATTCAGAAACTAGCGGATAGCTGGAATATCTTTGTTTAGAGTTTAAAATTTAATCTAATGAGAAGACACTATGTTATTGGCAGGGTCTGGGTTGGCTACTTGGCTTTTTTCTGTTAGTAATTATGGTATCCATACTTGTGGACAGGATGGTGCAATTCTTCTAACCGTAATGGACCAAACTTTATGGTACTCTAACTCGTTTTCATTGTCTTCCTTGGGCGATGTGATATGGCTGCAAAAGATAAATCCTTCCACCAATTTAAATGGAGAAATGAAAACTGTTAGCTGGGAATGGCCTTTTCTAGTGTTGGACTCGATGCCTGAAAGCAAATAGTTCCTAAAGTATAAGAAATTTAAAAATAAATTATATGAGGTATGTAATAACAAATATAACCTTAGTAAATTGTTTTGTATTAATAGAGTTTGTCATTAAAAAATGTTAGAAGGTATGAAACATGTTATAGAAAATTAAATGTCTTTAACATATGGGTAGGAAAACTTTAAAAATATCCGTTATGTTACATGAAAATTTTGTACTAATTTACTTGTATAAATTAATACAATAATGTTAAATTATTGTTAAATATCCTAAATTTTTTGGAGATTTTAAAAAAAAAACTCAGATATTTTGAAGGGATATGAAAAGAATTAGTTAAAATATATAATAAATAATTTTTATAAGATAAAGATTTAGCCCTACAATGGGAGTGTTTAAGTTAAGGTAGCCTAATTAAGAAGATGGGTCAAAACGCGCTTGTGTGATCGTATGGTTGCGGTTGATCGGGGTGACTCTTGTCCCTTCGGTGGCTGTAAGGTTAGGTGAAGTTCATTAATCCCTAATTTCGGTTGGTTTTGACCGACGGGGTTCCTTTCTAACCATGCCTTTTGACCCAACGCAAACAATTGGGGTCCACATTTGCTACGCGGCAAAAGTTATAAATTATTATTTTTTTTAATTTCTATTTTTTAAAAATATAATATTAAATATTTTAAAATTTTATAAACAATATAGTATTTATTATAACATAATAAAATTGTAGTATAAATTTTTATTTATTATAACACAATAAAATTATACTATAAATTTTTAACTTCAGATAATATGGAATTTATTAATAATAAAATGTATTGTCAATTTACAAACTTAAAATATGTAAATTTTGGACGACGTAGGCAATTTGAGTTGGTGTAAATGGTATTCGCCCCTTGTTTATTGGGTTATTTGAGTTGGTGTATAAATGGTATTCGCCCCTTGTTTCTTGGTTACGTAGTTACATGGCTCTATTTCTTTCTGCTTGCTTAACAAATCATTTGACCATAAAGACTCAACCTGTAAGCATTACCCAAAGGAGACAAAGACACTGAAAACGAAAACGAAACTGAAATAAAAACCGCTGCAGCAGTTTAGAGTCTTTGGCAACAGGACAATCATATTATGGTAAAAAAAATAATTGTCAGCTTCTCGTCACCTATATTCAATTCAAAACACTAAGAAAATAACAAACTTGACCCTTTACAACATCCAAAAGCCTCTTACGGCAAACAATTCTCACCCTCTACTCATTCTAAAGGTCCATCCTCGGTCAGTAGATAAACGTACACGTCCTTCATTTCTCTCTCCGCTAACACCACAGACATTTCTGGTATCAGCTGGATTAAAACAATAATGTCTTCAGCATTTTCTGTACGTTATCCTTCATCTTTCCTGAAATCTTCTGCTACCTCTGTTCGGCAAAAGACATCGGTAGTTCTTGCCACGCCGGCACTGGCGACTCCTGCAGCAGCGCAGGAGGTGGATGCAGGAAGGCTGGAGCCTAGAGTGGAGGAGACAGATGGGTACTTTGTGTTGAAGGAGAAGTTTAGACAAGGGATAAATCCTCAGGAGAAGGTGAAGATTGAGAAAGAGCCCATGAAACATTTTATGGAGAATGGGATTCAAGATTTGGCTAACTTGTCAATGGAAGAGATTGAGAAAGCTAAGATTACTAAGGATGACATTGACGTTAGGCTGAAATGGCTTGGTTTGTTTCACAGGAGAAAGCATCACTGTGAGTTCTCATATATTAAGTTTATTCTTTTGAGAGATCTGAGTTTGATTTGTATACTCTGAGAGATTATTGATACGAGTTTAAATTAGTTTATAGTCTGATAATATTCTTATGCTCACTCTAATTGGATCAAATAAAAAGGAAAAGTTAAAAGGTTATGTGAATATTCTGTTGATTGTGTCTAGCTTGTATCCAATTTGTAATAAAGCTTCAAGCAATCAGGCATAATTCTTGCGTTTAGACTATGAATAAAAGATTTATGTTATACTAACAATATTTGAACAGGAAGTAATTATATGATTCTGATTTCTAGGTTTTCCCTGATCTGATAAATAATGGTTATTTTGCAATGGTGATGTTCAGATGGTAGATTTATGATGAGATTGAAGCTACCAAATGGGGTAACAACAAGTGAGCAAACGCGGTATTTAGCTAGTGTGATCAGGAAATATGGGAAGGATGGTTGTGCCGACGTGACAACCAGGCAAAACTGGCAAATTCGCGGCGTGGTTTTACCTGATGTACCGGAAATACTTAAGGGTCTTGCTGAAGTTGGCTTGACAAGTCTGCAGAGTGGTATGGATAATGTGAGAAATCCTGTTGGCAATCCTCTTGCTGGTATTGATCCGCTTGAAATTGTTGATACAAGGCCTTACAACAACTTGTTATCCCAATTCATCACCGCAAATGGAAAGGGGAATCCTGCTTTTACTAACTTGTAAGTAGTCATTACATTTCAAGAGTTGTATATTTTTCAGATTGGTGACTGGACTGCAATCTAGGAGATGCATATAGGACCTGACTTGTTAATATTCTGTCCTGTTGAAGCTCTGCAAGTTACTTGACTTTGGGGATAAGTGAACCATAAAAAGGATATTCATTTTTTGCATTGCCTTATGTTTTCTTTTCATTTTGAGCAGGCCAAGGAAGTGGAATGTATGTGTAGTGGGTTCGCATGATCTTTATGAGCATCCTCACATCAATGATCTTGCTTACATGCCTGCTTCAAAGGATGGACGCTTTGGATTCAATTTACTGGTGGGTGGGTTCTTTAGTCCCAAGAAATGTGCAGAGGCCATTTCTCTTGATGCCTGGGTCGCAGCTGATGATATTATCCCAGTGTGCAAAGCAGTACTAGAGACATTCAGAGATCTTGGCAACAGAGGAAACAGGCAGAAAACAAGAATGATGTGGCTAATTGAAGAACTTGTGAGTAATTTAATGTTCCCACTAGTAAATCCTGTTAATTGCCAAGACTTATATATTCATCTTTATTTACAGATTGACTTACGATTTTTGAAAAAATGCAGGGCATTGAAGGATTCAGGGAAGAGGTAGTAAAGAGAATGCCCGAACAAAAACTTGAAAGAGCATCCTTGGAAGACCTGGTTCAAAAACAATGGGAAAGGAGAGAATATCTTGGTGTTCATCCTCAAAAACAAGAAGGATTTAGTTTTGTAGGTATTCACATTCCAGTTGGTCGAGTCCAAGCAGATGACATGGATGAACTAGCTCATATAGCAGACACGTATGGCTCAGGTGAACTCCGCCTAACAGTTGAGCAAAACATCATAATCCCAAATGTTGAGAACCCAAAAGTTGAAGCCTTACTCCAAGAACCTTTACTGAAAGACAAGTTTTCCCCAATGCCATCCATTCTGATGAAAGGTTTAGTTGCATGCACAGGCAATCAGTTCTGTGGACAAGCAATCGTTGAGACCAAGGCTAGAGCTGTAAAAGTGACCGAGGAGGTGGAGAGGCTAGTAGATGTGAAAAAGCCTGTGAGGATGCACTGGACCGGCTGTCCAAATTCCTGCGGACAGGTTCAGGTAGCGGATATTGGATTCATGGGTTGCATGACTAGAGATGAAAATGGGAAAATTTGTGAAGGAGTGGATGTGTTCTTGGGAGGGAGAATTGGTATTGATTCACATTTGGGAGAAATTTATAAGAAAGGTGTCCCATGTAAGAACTTGGTGCCCTTAGTTACAGAAATTTTGGTTAACCATTTTGGAGCTGTCCCAAGGGAGAGGGAAGAGGCAGAAGATTGATTGATTCATTCAACAAGGTAAAGCAATTCATTGTTGTTTCAATTTATCCATTTGGAGGAGGAACAGATCATTTCAAGACTAATTTGAACATCTGCTGAATGGGGTGAGAAGGTGATGACCTGTATTTGGAGAATGTATGTAAACAAAATAGTAGCAAATTATTTGTATTCCATCCTTACATAATTATGTTGATAGGCTTGGAGGAGATTCTGAAATTATATTGCCGTATAAAATATGAAGCATTGTAGTTCATTGAGGACTTCTTATCAACAGCTTATGTAACAATACTTCTGCTGAAGCAGGAGCATAATTTATAACCATAAGATTATTGCGGCTTACTCTGTTTCTTGAGCGAATCCACTGTCAGCTATTTTCTTATGCAAGTCCCTCCAAAAAATAGACCCTAAAAGCTGAAATCGTAAATAATTAAATTTCTGGAAAATGGAAAGAATGGGAGTATCGAAACTCTTTTACTATTAAATAATATGTTATTCTATTAACACCAACTTAGATTCTAAATTAAATTAAGAATATATCAATAATATTATATTTAATTAAATAATATGTTATTCTAAATTAAAGTGTAATTGGATAAAATTTTTTAAACAAATTTATTAAAATTTTATTAAAAATTCTAAATAAATTTGAAGATACATTACTAGTAAGTGTAGGTGTAGTTATTAATAATGAATTAAATTTAAGATGTGTAATTTAGATATTTATATTATATTTAATTTTAATTAATTATTTATATTTTAAATATAATATTTAAATAATGATATATTTAATTAATATTTTTTTAAAAATTAATCGGATAAAATCTAAATACAAATTAAAAAAAAAAAATTTGATTCTACACTCATAATTTTAAAATCAATAATTTGACATTTTAGGATTGTGGCCAAATGAGTCGCTTTAGCATCAGAGTTGGAACTACAGCATTGCCTATGTTGACTTGGGTAGTGGGGTAAATCGGCCTGGCAACACGGCTTGACATATTCTTTTTTTTTTTTTTTTTTTAAGATTCTATAAATATACATTATATTCCTCTTAAACTTTTAATTAATATTAATAAATTTAATTTTTAATAATAATAAATCAAAATTAATGGATATTTATAATACACAACAAAATATAAATTTAAATTAAACTATTTTTTATTCAATATAATTAAATAATTAATAAAATTTGTCTTATCAATTTAATTGATAGATTTTATTACAAAATTATGTTAATATATAATATATTATATGTATTTATAGTTTTATATATCAATTTCTAATTACCAATTTGAATATTTAAGAATTAGAATATTTGATTCAACTATAATTAAAATATGATAGTTATTAAGAATTGAATTTTAAATATAATATTAAATTACTATATTTTATTTCTAATTAATAAAAATAATATTTATACAAATTACTAATAGAATTAATATATTATCAATTATTATATGATTACTCACTGTCCAACAAATTTTTGTAAATTTACTTAAATAACTATATATGTTAATATTCTCATATTATTTTATTTGTAATTAAATATAATTGATTATCACATATTATATTTTGATAATTTTATATTTAATTGATATTAATCAATAATTAATATAACTATTTATTACACCATCAAATTAAGTAGTTAAATTGTGCCTATAAAATATAATCTATAATCAAAATATAATTAATTATCATAATTTATTTATTTATTAACAAGCTAAATTTTAGTTGTTCATAGTTATAACTTGTAAGTTATAAATATATGGCTACTAATTATCATTTGAAATTTTAAATTATAATTCAATAAATAAATTTTATAAATTTATAATTTATTAAATGTATTATTATTTTTAATTTATTCTATTTTATATATTATTATTTTGAATCTAATAGCTCATTTATTATTTTTTATTAGTTTTAAATAATTTAAATTAATTATTTAATTATAATTTTTAAATATAAAATATTAAAATAATAATAATATTTAAAAAGTATTATTATTATTAAAATAATAATTTTTTAGGCCGCTGTCGAATCCATACGCGATGTGTTGAACCTTTTTTTTTTTTTTTTATCGATTTAACTTAATTTGGTATAATTACTATACATATTTAAATCGAACCTACGAGAGTATTATTTTCACTGACACAACTTGTTTGTCACCTTTTAGTCTTGATTTTTGTAAGTTTAAAATTTTTTAAAAAATGAATATAATATTACCGATATAATCCTTTAAAAATAGTATTATTTATTGTGAAGGACTAAAAATATATTTTTTCTATTCACCCTCTTAACCCTTTTTCTAAAACAAAACAATAATTTTGTCTTAAAAAAATCTAAAAATAGATATTATAGGGATCCAAATGGGGCTTATTTAGAAAAAGTTCCTCTATGAAATTTAAATATGTTTCCTAAAATTAATATTTTATTTATTAGAAAATAAATTTCAAG
>JAVXUL010000015.1:481707-496202 GCA_035590515.1 Trichilia minutiflora | reverse complement strand
GATACGTTTCATCACAATTACGCATTCCTCCGCCAAAGTATCGATATGTTATTGGGTAAGGCCAAAGGTATCAATATCTTTAGAGAAGGGTATTGACACCTTTCGCATAGTTCCTGGGAGTAAACTGCCACCCATTCTAAGAGGTCTCGTTGACAACTTGGCTCAAACTCTACATATATAGCTCAGTAAATTTCTCTCCCATTCCGATGTGAGACTCAGTTCATTCCTATCCTCTGTCATCCTAGAAGCCTGTCAGAAGCCGCTCATTACTCAGGCTCTCTCGTCTCAGTGCCACTTCCCACCCTCATCTGATCAGGATGTTATAAGTCCATCAGCTTCCGTCTGGTTCGTCCCCGAACTACCATCATCGCATTGGATGAGAGTTGTACCAAGATAGGTGACCTCTTGGGAAATTCTCGTAATAACCTATTCTAAGAATAAAATCGTGAGACCCCAAGAATTGAATCAAAACAGATAATATCGTTGATAAGTATTGGATCTGATGTGATAATTATGATCTTTATGAATCATTAACCCATTTATATTTAAGAATTAGTAATTTTATTTTTAAATAAAAAATTAGGATAAGTCAATTTCAACCATATGATACATCACTTTGCATAACTCATTTTATTTGTGTTAATTCTATTTGTGTATAATATTTGATCAAATAAATAGAATTATATGGTGTTATTCTCTAACATAATTTTAGATATAGATGAAATATTAAGATCGGAAATTGAAAATTGTTTTATGAAAATATAATAAAATAAAATAGAAAGAATAATTAATCAAGAATATAATAAAGATTAAGATTATTTATGTTATTGTAGGTATCATGTTCAAATTTCTTAGTTAACTGTGTCTCTTATTTTGAGCTTCCAATCTTATAATAGGTCACTATTATGTTTACCTTATTTTATATTAATATTAAAACTTGAGATAATTCATCACGCTAATTCTTTTTTCTGAGAGGACACCACATTAACTTATTAACTTAACATTACATTTTTAGTTTAATCAAACAAACCCATTGTTATATCAATTAGCCTAATATATAAGTTTGTCAATGTGCAAACTCTTTTTCTATTTAAAGGCAAACAATCTTTTACCAAACCCAGTCTTCATGAAAAGAACTCACTGTTTAGTGTAATCAATTGAATTTACATATATTATAAGAAGTTTGTTAGTGGAAATGATTTGACCTAACCTAACCCAAAGCCATGCCAAAGGTCCTAACCCTTGCCAAATTTGGATAATTGAGGTGGGTTCAACCTTCTAATTAAAGTAAAGTTAACATGATTATAGATTCCTTGAGTTTGCATATTGAGAACAGCTTAAGTCTTTCATCGTTTGAGCATGCAGAAATTCCTCATCTTCCTTCAGCCACAATGTAAAGTGGTTATGTGGTAACCAATCATGTTCTAAAATGAGAAAATGAACCTTCATTTTTATAAATTAGTAGGAAAAATATCTCTACTGATATTTAAGAGATAGATGCCAACACATTTTGAATTTATACATTTTAATTCTGTTAGGGTGAATTTAAGCTTTATTTGCAATTGTGATACTTGTGATCTACTTTACAAAAAAAAAAATTAAATACATATGATAATATAAATTTTTAATAAGTCTATAAGAGTAATAATTTTGGTCAAGTTAAAAAAAATTGATGTAATAACAAATGAATGGTATTAGTGATATTCATTTATCAAATAAATAGTAGTTGTATGTGAACTTATTTATTTATTTATTTAATAATATATTATTTTTATTTTTTAATATATATATAGTTACATTACATAGAAATTCTAATGTTGAAAATATTTTAAATTTTTATTGTATTTTTATATTAAGTATTTTTTAGAAATATATTAATTTTAAATGAATTAAATTATATTTATAAAATTAATTATATTTAATCAAATTAAATTAAATAATTTTATTTAAATAGATAATCATATTTAATCGAATTATATAAATAATTATATCTTATTACAATTAATCGTGTAGCATGAATGTTATTCATTTAATATACAAATAATAATAATAATCATATTATGTATTTATTATTATAAAACAATAAATAAACAAATTACAATTATATTTATATTTATAAAAAAAAATTATTACATATACCCAATTTTAATACAGAACATGAAGACTATTCATGTACATGAATTATCACTTTACCAATGGATTATATTTCAGTATCATCACAAAATAGGTTAAAATATTTTTGCTATAAATTAATGTTAATATCATACGATATCACCAAACTTAATTATTATAAAGAAGAAAATAATACAAACCATCAAAATGCATGTTTGGCATAGTTATTTTAGCGTTTTGTTAATCCCTTTTTATTAAAAACTATCTTTTTATTAAAAGCTATCAAGTAAAAAAAAATAAAAAAAAAAATTTATAAAAAAAAATTATTTTTAAAATATAAAAAAATTAAAAAATAAAAACTTTCTCTCTTTTTATTATTAAATATACAGATAAAATTTATTTTATTTTAAAAACATCCTTCTTAATTTTTTTTTTTAAATATTTTAATTTAATCAAATTAAATATCTTTATGATAATTTTAGTAAAAAAAAATTTATTTCAATTATTATATCAAATAATTTCATAAAAAATATTATTTTAATTTTAAAATTTTTCTTCTTTTAAAAGAAGTAAAAATTAATTTTTAAGTTATTAAAAACTATCTCAATCAAACTCTAAATATTTTTTACCTTTATAGTTTCATTGCAATCCATAAAAATTAATCAATCTGCAAGTTAAAATTTCATAGGTTAAACTATTTTTTTTATAAATTTTTAATTTATAAGTTAATTTAATTTAAATTTTATAAATTAATCGATTAGGTTGATTTAAATTAGACCGATTAATATTTGATCGACTTGAACGGAGGAAGCTAATTCAAAGACAGGTACCCTTTAAAAAAAAAAATCTAGCACATATACAACCGTAAAAAATTTTTTCCTACGTCGAAAGAATGCCTTGCTTTTAATGGTCACCGACAGGTCTGCACACCAGACGGCTAACTGCGCGGGTTGTTTCTGGAATCGGGCACGAACTCACTAGATCTCCACCACCAGGATCTCGAAACGTGTCTCTTCGACCTAATACCTGACCATGACCGGTACCACCCAACGTTGTCTTTATATGACTTCAACGTCACATTCAGGACCCTGCATGGGTCCCATACCCGCGCAAGTTCCACGTTTGCCTGTGCATGACATGAGTTGAGCATCCGTACACAACAATGAGTTGGGTCCTGCTGAGGATTTTACAAGAGATGGTGGCCATATGATCTGGGAATCTGACGATCATAGCGGTTCGAACACGTGAACTATAATGCATTGCCGTAGCAGTGGGTCCCCCCACATGAAGAGGCGCCGGCGGACAGAGCCCCACCTCATGAAGGATTGAAAGATTGCGAAATGACAGGAAGTGCCCTAGAGATACTTTTGTTTGAACTCTTAACCCCATAACTCTATGAGTTCGTTTGTTAATCAATAATTACAATTAGACTCGAGATAATGATGTCTGTAAATCTATTTAATACTCTAATTTTTTAAATGACTCTTAAATTTCATTTTTTTTTTTAATTTTTATTGTCAATATTAAATTAGCCAAATTACAATCTTCAATTTCTTAAAAAATTATTCATTCATAATTTTCAACCTTATTTTCAATAGGATTTGATTATTGAGAATTTTTTGAACATGACATCATCCCCTTAACATTTTAATTTATTTTAAGTTGTTGATTTTTTATTTTATTATTTTTTTATAATAAAGTTGTTGATTTATATTATTTATTTTGATATGCTCCTTGCCTTTTAGATACTTAGCCTAATATATTCGCATAAATATTTCCTTGAACCCTTGATATTTTTCTTCCAAGGCAAATGAAATTTGCTTATAATCACGAAAATTTCATCCAGATTTATTTATTTTAAAAATTAATTTAAAAATAAAGAATATCCAACTCATATATAAGGAATGTAATAACTTAGTGTAATAGCAATATGAAATAAGTTAAGAATTTATACAATTAACTAATATTTACTCTGATAAGAATCCATCTTATTACTTAAAGATGTCGATGAGAGACAAACATTATTCCAATTAAAGCAAGTATATTGTACGAATTTATACAATTAATTTCACGAATATATACTTTGCAATTTCATCTTCATTGCTGCTAGGCAAGAACAATTCTATATTTAGGTAAAGGAATATTTTCGCTTTAATTTTCTGAAAGTGAATATGAAGTTGGCACATTTATAGCTACAAGCCTAGAATCATCTGTGAACTCTTTCTTGTGTTGTGGCTACATTTCACACACCGTGGCCTTTTTTTTTTTTCCTCTTATTTTTAAATTAAGCTACTATTTTATTGTTATCTGTTAGGTTTAACCTTGTTTACCATATTATTTGTGTACAAGTTGACCATTATTCTTTATAGAAATGTAATAGTGGAAATGAAAATTAGCTTGTATATTTAGGAAAATTAGTTAATATAACACATGATTAGCATAAATTTTATATATGAATGTGCTTGTTGTTTGATATAGTTTTTTTCCGATGATTAAAAATGATTTTTAATATATAAGGACATTTTAATTTTATAGAAGACGCTTAATTTGGATTTTTGAAAGTAAAATTTTTTAAATATTAAATTATTTTTAAGTACACTTATTTTAGGGTAAATGATATATAAGTCTCTAATGTTTAGCTTAATAAATTGATTAGTTTCAATGGTTTAAAAAATATTTTAGAAATAATGTAGGGTTATAAAAGTTATTGGATTAATAAATTACAATTTTAATAGATATTTTTAATATTATTAGGATTAATCAATCCAATGTACCAAATATTAAGGATTTACAAATCCTTTTTACTTTATTTTCTTTTAAAACACTACTTCATTTCTCTCATAATATAATTTTAAAAAATTAGTCTATTAACATACTTGCATAATTTTTATGATAACTGAACAATTAATATTTATTTATTTAAAAGCTTTAATTATAAAAATTTTATCAATATGAGTATACGTATAACACTTACTCAAAAAAAAAATTGCTTCAAAAATTTATACCAAATAAAATTAAAGAAAAGTTATTTCAATAAAAGATTAAAAGAATGATAGACCGATACAAATTTTTTGCATAACAACTGTGAATTAAAAGATAAAGCGGTTCAATTTTAAATAAACTTTCAATGAATTTAATTCTCTGTAACAATCCATTGCGACATTAATTTTAAAAAATGAGGGTGAAAAATATGAATTTATACTTTTTTCAATAACATCTCTATTAAATATGAAGGTGTAACATTATTTTCATAGAACAAGTAGATTACGAAAGCTACACATTTTATTTATTTACTTATTTTATTTTTTGTGGGTGTAAAAAAGGAAAATGCAATTTAAACCTTACGGGAAAACTTTAATTTGGACATATGAAAAATTCGAGCAATTTTTAGTATATATTAATAAGGGTAAAATCAAGTTTCCTTAACTTTATATTTTTTATATTTTTTTTATTATATATGTGAAAAATCTTAATATATCTAATCGGAAATAAGCGTTTAACAGTCGTCATATTCGGAGGGACAGTTCAAGTAAAACTCACGATCCAACCTTCAAAGTGTTCAACAAGAAGAATTCTGATAATTTGAACTCGAAACAGACGTTAAATAGTCATCATATTAATTCTTTATCGCCAGACCACCTTTGGGATTTTTTTATATTTTCTATTAGTTACTAGATGTACACACTTTTAATAATTGAGATTAAAAATCACACATATATTAATTATAGTTAAATATACATTAATTACATATGTGAAATTAAATTTTAACTATTGAAAGTGTTTAGATTTAACGGCTAATAAAAATTATATAATTTCAAGGACCATTGATCTTGTTCGTATGAATATGCACATATTCAACAATGCAAATGAAGTTTCAACATTGAAATTAACATTAATTTGGTCCCAAATGAAAATAATGTTCATGGTCCAAACTTGAATTATTTTCTAAATTTTCCACGATCAAAACATGCACGAGATGATATGAAAAATAATTAGATTATCCAAAAATATTACTATCGATATTTCAACGCTGAGTTAAGCTGTTGTTAGGTTCATATTACTGGTTATTTCAAAAGAAAAAGAAAAAAAATGATCACTATAGATCAGAAATATCCTTGTTATAGCATGCAATCCTGTGTAAAATTTGGGAAAGAGTAATCAAATAAAACATGTTTTGCAATGAAAATTTTTATTTATGTTGTCAATGCTTAATTGTATGAATAGCTAATCAATTTGAATTTTATGTGAATTAGATTAGGATTCTACAGTCATCCGAATTTATCTAATTTTTTAAGAATTATTTTTTGTGTGCATATTTTTCATTTAAAATAGTGTTAAAGATATAGATTTTTTACATAGAATTTTTATACAAACTATTTAATAATATTGTATAATTATTACATATTTTATATAATTATTTTTTTCTAAAAATAAATTTTTACTAATTTCCGTAAAATTTGTATATCGATACTACTCTTTCATTTATATATAATAAAAAAAATTCAATAAATACATTATTTATGTTATGATTAGTGATAATAGCGTGTGCAATAAAATTTTATAAAGAGAACAACTTCTTCTATTAAAATATTTTTAATAATAAAGATTAATTTATTTTTATTTGTTTGTGTAAAAATTTAAATAACGAAGCAATTTTAACCCATTTTTATATCTTGTCAAAAGCAAAAAAAAAAAAAAAAATAGATAGATAGTAGATGGAAAAAGAAAGAAGAGAAAAATGGAATTACACATAGATATCTTATGTATAAATGTAATTATGCTTTCATTCACGTTGGGATATCTATGAACTTCACGCTGATAGCTTAACGCAATCGTTTCATTCCAAATGGCAAAATCACATTATATCAACTTCTCTTCTCTCTCTTTACATCTATATAAATTATACCAGCCCATTTTACTCCCTCACATTCATAAGTTCATCAACACAATTTAGCTATCTAAGAATCATTTTCCCAAGTATTCTTTTTCCGGTTGTCCCAAAGATTTCTGAGTGAGAAAGAAAGAAAAACAGAATTTCACAGAGAGGGGAGAGAAGGTGGGTGAGAGAGAAGTGCTAGCTGCATTTGAATGGAGATTTCTTTTACTATCTTATCATGCATATTCCTCCTCCTCTCCACTATTTTCTCATATGTATTTCTTGTAAGAAAGAAAAAGATAGAAGTTGTGGAATGTGTTAAGCTTCCTCCTGGTTCAATGGGTTGGCCTTGTATTGGAGAAACTCTTCAGATATACTCTCAGGATCCAAATGTCTTCTTTACCTCAAAGCAAAAGAGGTATAATATCACCGTATTTTCTTTCCTTTCTTTTTTCTTGTTCATGTATGAATAATTGTACTTTGTTTCAGGTATGGAGAGATATTCAAAACCCATATCCTTGGCTGCCCATGTGTTATGTTGGCTAGTCCTGAGGCTGCAAAGTTTGTCCTGGTAACGCATGCTAACTTGTTCAAGCCAACGTATCCCAAAAGCAAAGAGAAAATGATTGGCCCATCTGCTCTATTCTTTCACCAAGGAGACTACCATACGCACCTGAGAAAGCTAGTCCAAAGTTCTTTATCCCCAGAGAGAATCAAGAAACTGATTCCTGATATCGAAGCCATGGCTATTTCTGCCTTGGAATCTTGTGCCCGTGGACAAGTCATTAACACCTTTAAAGAGATGAAGAAGGTTAAATAAATTAATATTATATTTGTTTAATTAAACGACATGTTTCTAACGTGAAGCTAATGTTGTTTGTAAATTAAAGCATTCTTTTTGGCTTTTCTACATATATTATTTAGGGGTTATGATTCAATATTCTTGCAGTGGGGTTTCCTTGGAATTTTATTTTGCTTTTATTGATGGGAATTTTAAAAATATTAGGATTTTTTTTTATTCCTGCAACATGGGTCCTCAAGTCCTTTTAATTTTTTGTTTGGTTTGAGTTTTGCTAACATGTGGGTTTCCTTGATCCTCTACAGTTCTCTTTTGATATTGGCATTCTGTCCATTTTTGGTCACTTGGATGCTTCCTATAGAGAGAAGCTGAAGGAAAATTATCTCATAGTAGACAAAGGCTACAATTCCTTTCCAACAAACATTCCAGGGACCGCATATCACAAAGCTCTATTGGTAATTATCAACCCTTTAATTTCATTTTCAGGTTCCGATTCTTGTTTTACTTCAATTATTTCTGATGGAAATTCTCCATTAAAAGGGAAGGAAAAGGCTCAGGCAGATTATGTGTGAAATAATCCGTGACAGAAAGGAAAAAAAGCTGTTGGAGAAAGATTTTTTGGGTCATCTTCTAAACTCCAAAGATCGGAAGGGGCAGATTCTAACCGAGGATGAAATTGCTGATAACATAATTGGAGTACTCTTTGCTGCTCAGGACACAACCGCTAGTGTTCTAACATGGATTCTCAAGTACCTCCATGACAACCAAAAGCTTCTAGAAGCAGTAAAAGTAAGAGATAATCCCATGAAGCAATTCAAAGTAATCTTTTTCCTCAGATGACTAAGATTATGATAATTTATCTTGACTGTTTACTGTCATACAGGCAGAGCAAAAGGCAGTATATCAATCAAACAATGAAGGCAAAAATCCCTTAACATGGGCACAGACCAAGAACATGCCACACACAAATAGGGTAAGTTTTACCGTATACCTATAATTAATGTGATGAAAATTGAAAAACACAGCCTGAAAAATGGAAAATGACATCTCAGCTGTATAACTTTTAAACTTTCAGTTCATATTGGAAAGCCTGAGGATGGCAAGCATCATATCTTTCACATTCAGAGAAGCAGCGGTTGATGTAGAATACAAAGGTAAGGACTTAACAGAACTAGAAGATTCTATACCTTTATAATATCCTATAGATCATTGACAGCATTTATGAGGTCTTAAGTATTCGGATAGGTTAACTCTGTATCTTAATGGGCAGGATTCCTTATCCCTAAGGGTTGGAAAGTGATGCCATTGTTCAGGAACATCCATCACAATCCAGAAGTTTTCTCTGACCCTGAAATTTTTGACCCTTCTAGATTTGAGGTAAGTAATACTGTAAACAGACAAATCTGCATAAATTTAATAGTGAATTTAAAGATATTATTGAATGACTGTCCGTCGTCATATCATACACTCCCTGTAGGGAAGATTTTGAATATAATTTAAACTGTATTAGATTTCCTTTCTTTCTTTCTTTTTGCCCACAAAAGCACGCGTGCATGCGCAATAGCTCATTAAAGTAACAAGACTTTAATTTTTCTGTTGTTGTGGGCGGATACAGGCAGCCCCAAAACCCAATACATTCTTGCCTTTTGGCCTTGGCGTGCACGCTTGCCCTGGAAACGAGCTTGCTAAGCTGGAGATGATCATTTTCATCCACCATCTAGTCACCAAATTCAGGTATAAGTTTTTAACTAACTAGTTCTTTGGAACGAAATATCCAACATTTGATGTGCTAAATTATTTTTGACGACTCTGCTTTTATTGCTTTGTTTTGTGGGGTGAATGCTAAACAACTGCTAGTTTGCAGGTGGGAAGTTGTAGGCACTCAAAATGGGATTCAGTATGGCCCATTTCCTGTCCCTCAACAAGGACTCCCAACCAGATTTTGCAAAGAATCAACCTCTGTCAAATCAGATGTCCACCGTTCTTGAAAAATGCAATTAATTTTGCATCCTCTAACTAAAAACCCTCCTATATAACTTTTCTCTTTTTCATGGAATCTGAGAGAATGGTAATGCTTTCATTTTCCTTCTTGTTATCTGTCTTCTAAGCATGTATGTACTATGTAATAAACAAGATTATTAGTGAGAAATTTTTCCCAAATTGAAGTTTAATATTAATTTTAATTCAATTAAACAAGTTGTACTTGTATCTTTGATTTTGACTTCATGACAATTATTAGATTACAAGTTTAAAAAAAATAATTTAATTGACAAAACTAACTTTTACCAAATTCAACTAATTTTTTAATTAACATTTAACATTATTAAATTCATTATAGTTGTCATTTTAAAATCACAACACTTTATATTTATTATACTCTTAATTAATTATTTTTAAAGTTGGTGAAAGTGAAATTTCATTTAGTATATATTTTACTTTCACTTAAAAAAAAATTAAGATAGCAACAAAAAGTTTAACCAATTAAGCAACATTTTTCAATTTCAACAATTTGAAAATATTATGTTATAAATTTTATATTTGAATAATCTTAAATTATAATAAAATAAATAAGATTAGATATATAAAATTAAAATAATAAAATTATATTATTATCACATATTTTATATTTTTGTAAGCATAAAAAATTAGAAAATTAAAAAAATATATATGAAAATAATATAATAATTTCACATTAATTATCATCTCAATTTTGTATAAATACATTTATCTTTATATTTTCAAAAATAAAAATAAAAATATTTTAATTTACATTCAATTTAAACACTCATTTCCGTAAAAATTATTAATATTTGTTTTTGTGACGGTAACGTAGTATGATCCAAATAATAAATACACCGACGATAAAATATTGTACATATACATCCCCTCATCAAGTGAATAGATGCCAAGGAATGAGGGTGCATATAGATTCACGTGGGTTCGAGCCACTGGTGGTCTGAAGAGTGCCACGTGTCCATCACCGGTCTGAATGAGGGTGCACTTCTTGATGCCAATCATGAAGTGCCCTTCCGTGGAAGGCATAATGTTTTGTATATTTTTTGTGACGAAGGACCGATAACCAATTAATTAAGTACACCACAAATAAATGCTAATACCGCCCATCTCCGTCAACAATAGCTTTTCGGCATTCTTTCCAGTTGGCAGTGACCCCATATTTTGAATTTTCTTTTTCTCAATGGGCAAATGATATATCATCTTACAATCAATTATCAAAGGCATCGTAATGGTGACGGGGTGAGGAGAGTAACCAAGATTTGTAGGGCATTGCACGTTACCAACCGGCCTAAACCCAAAGGGCCGAAGGACTCTTCTGTCTCGATTATTCAAACCAATAGACCCTTCATAGATTTTTAATTTATGCACGAATGGGACCAATAAATTCATGTCCATTTAACGTTGTTGATGTAAAATTAGATATGCACATCAAATATTCGAGTTGGTGGGTTAGTATTTATTATATGGCTTAGGGAGTTTTAAGGCATGGCCCAAAGGTTTCTTGATTCATTATTAATCATTTTCTTAACGTAAAATTTAAATATTTATCCGCTAATTAGGAGATTTAAATAAGATACTTATTTTTTATGACTTAAGTCTATTTACTTATGGATGAAAATTCAAATTAAAAAATCAAGTTTTATATAAAAAAGACGATCCATAATATATTTAAAAACCCTTAAACTATTTATCGAGAGAAATTCAAGTTTTATACAGAAATGGATCCAAAAACACTTAAATAATATGTTAAGACTCTTTAAGCGGTATAAAAAATACCTTCACAAATATTTTTTGTAATTTCATGAGTTTGAGTATTCGATGCCAGTGCGAAATTTCATATCAATAAATATTATATTATATATAATGATTTTTAATTGAAAATTATTATGAGATAAAATTTTTCAAATAGAACAAAATTTTCATAATACCAACTAAATTCTTAGAGAATTTCAACAAAACATTATTGTTTAAAAAAAATGAAGGTTAAATAGTTTATGCATAAAAGAAAGATAAAGAATTATTGAAAATATAACAAGTCATTAAATTAAAAAAATGTTTATAATTATTTAAATAATTACAAGTATCACCATAGTCGATATATTATTGTATTTAAGAAAATAATTAAGATGGATGGTATAAAACTATCATTACATTAATAAATTGCGTCTTTGTTTCCTTGCTAATGGTATTTAATAATTGAACACGAATCATTTCTCCTAATAAATATAAAATCAACAAAATTAAGAATAGTTTAAATGATAATGATCACAGTAAACATGAATTGGTGATAAGAAATCAATCTAAATTTTTTATTTTCCTTGTTTAATTTAGACCACAAATTACAACTATGAATCTATCATAATCCTCCTTTGAAAAATACTACTAGGATAAAAATTGGTGACTATAGTTTAAGACATGAGACGTACGTAATTTCTTAAAATGTGTATTGCTAATCTATCTTGGTGATTTGGAAGATGACTGTGTTCAATCATTTTGAGCAAACAAGGGCAGAATCATGAAGCTTCGTTTACATGTGCCATAAATTAAGCTTTCCATTTATAGAACAAATCCGATCATTTTCAACTACTTAAATTGCAACACGATTTCCACATTTCGATTTTGCATGGGCAATGTATGGATTTTTTTTCAGTCTTTTAAAACAATCTTACTCTTAGATTCACAAACGTTTGTTCATAAAATTGGTGATGAAAAGAGATCACAAATTATTTTTTTTTCTAATGAAGAATTCAAAGAGATATATTGATTGGGTTTATTCAAAATTAAGAGGTTAAATTTTAATCCATGACTACTGTCATATCAGTAATTGATGTCTAGAAGCTCGTGCTTATATTGTTTAATATATGAAACTTTCTAATTCCAAAATGCATACCCACTTCCAGGTTCAATCCAGATTTGGATTTTCCTGGGCTTTTTTGTATGGATCTTTATGTTTGGGCTGAATGGTGCAAACCCATCTAATTGCCACTTCTGCTCAGTATAATGTTTTTGAAAATTATGTATAAATTAAAAATTAAACTCTCGTTCCAATGTGTTAAAATGTCAAAGTTATGTTAAAAGGGATGATAACCATGTGATTAGCACTATGGCAGGGCAAGTTTATTTTTTTGATGAACTTTCTTACAGATGAATATTTGCGATTTATTTATATTGTATTTGTTGCAAAGGTATAATGATCACATGTAAATATGCAAGACAAGACAACTCATTACTTGATAAAAATGATGTTATTGAAATGGATCCCTGTCCTTCAATATTAGAATGCAAGCAACAATGTCTTCTCATCGAAGAACAAAGAAATTGATAATCAAACCAACTAATCTCCATTAATGAATCATGCTTTAAAGCGGTGGCATTGAAACAATTGAGCATAGAAGAAGATATCCAATGATTTGGCAACAAGGCTTTGTTGCTGACTCAACGGAGAAGCAAAGCAATCAAGTAGGACGTATAATGATCCAAGACTAAAGAGTATTGGTCTTCTTTGTTGCTGTGTGACGGTCGGGAAATTGACTATTTTGCTAACCAGCTTTCTTTTGTTAGGAAGCATCCATCTACCCTTGATAAAGATATCTTGTTCTTACCATAAGATCGTGTGATAAATTGATAATTATCACACATTAATAACGGATGATTTATAAATATAATTATTAAATAAAAGTGAAAGGTTACTAAGCATTCTAAGTTTTATACTTTTAAAGTAATCAAATAGAAGTTTAACAATTATAAATTATTGAATTTTTGGGTTAAATTCAAAATTAATACATTCATGAATATGTCTTACTTGATTTTTAATTGGATAAAAATGGACTCGTAAAATTAAATTAGAATTTATCTCAAATTAATCTTGTAAGATGTTTAATCGTTGTGAAATTACAATAGGATGAAAATATTTTCTGACATTATTTTGTAGAAAAAAAAAAAGAATAGAGTTAGTAAAGGAACCAAGTTTGTAAGTTAGTAAATCTTTTATTAGAACACAAGACTATCAAGATAAAATGGACAAAATGGGTTCTTAATGTCAAAATGTAATGAAGAAAATGGGTTCTTAAAGTTAATATTCAAAGCAAAAGTAAATAGTTCTATTAAAGGCCGAAAATCAAAAGTAGTGGCGGAGCCATGTTTATAATTGTCCCCAAATTTTGGAAAAAAAAATATAAATTAATAAATAAAAATATTTTTCTTAAGTTTTTAAAATAAATAAAATATCTATTTTTTGTCTTTTTTTTTTATTCAAGGTTAATATTATAATTTTATTAGATTTATAAATAAGATAAAATAATAAAAGGAGTTCAAACTTTTTTTTTTTCTCTTTCAGTTTCTTATTTTTCCTCTTATGGGCTCCTTCTCCAGTATCCAGTCTCCACTCTTTGATTCCTTTTATTTTTAATTCTTCTCCCATGTCATCTATTCAATTTTTTTTTTAAATCTTCATAGTTTGACTTCCTCGTCACTCTAATAACTTCAATTTTGTGATTTAAATAAAAATTTAAGAGTGAAAAATTAGGATTTGTGAATGAAATTTAGGGTTTTTTGAAATTAAGGCCAATTCAAATTCTCCTAAGACCTTAATTATTAATTGGTAAGATTTTTCACGCCATTTATGTTTTAATTTTGTGTATTAATAAATTTAGAATTTTAAAGTTATTGTTCATCCGTTAACTTTTGATTTAA
>JAVXUL010000015.1:464592-481607 GCA_035590515.1 Trichilia minutiflora | reverse complement strand
GTGCAAATGCATGAACAAAAAGTGAAAAGGAAGTTACCATCATACCCTCAGGGTACAATCACGGGTGTGATAGTTATATAAGTAAAAAATCTTACCAATTGATGATTAGAAACCTTAGAAAGCTTTCATGACCTTTAATTTCTAAAAAGCTTCAATTTTTTCTATAAACCTTAATTTCAAAACCCTTATAATTTCTTAACAAAACGAAGAAAAAAAATGTTTTCTAAAGTGATGAGAAAATCAAAATATGATGATTTGTAATGAAAAATAAATTTTAAATGGTAGAATGATGTTAAAAAATGATAAGCAAAAAGGAAGTAAAAAGAAAGAAGAAAAAACTTGACATCGCTCCTCGTATAAATAATATCTCTAAATCTTAAATACAAATACTATTGTTACTAACTCTAAGTCATGAGTTGGATAATTTGTCTCATGCTTTTTAAGTTATCGAAAAATATAGGCTATTATCTTCCCATTCTACATCAATACACACCTTAAGCCTTGTCTTGATGCATCGCTAAATACTACATATCTACCTTCAGGCATGAGAAGTGTCAAAACTAGTGCTGAAGTGAAACGATCCTTTAAAACCTGAAAACTTTGCTCACACTAACATTCCACTCAAATCTAATATCCTTCCTTGTTAACCGTATGAGTGGAACAACCAACAAGGAAAAGCTTTTGACAAATCTTCTGTAATATTCTATCAATCTCAAAAAACTTTGGATTTCTGTAACATTCTTTGATCTCTCGTACTGCATTAAATGAATTATCCCACTATTAGCCTCTATTTATAATAGAAAGTGAAATTACTAAAATGTCTTTGAGTTATAAATGTATTACTGATACATAGATAATGGTTATTTTTCTTGATTTTTCGAGCGATTTGGTCGAGCAAATCAGTTGCTTTGTTCAATCAAATTCAATCTCATTCAAAAAAATAAAAGGGTTCGTTTGACCGAGGATTTCAACATTCTTTGAAAAATTTTGATCATTTATTCGTTCGAACGAATCAGGTCATTCATTCAAATGTATTGTACTAATGTATTACTTAGTAAAAAAAATGCTTGAAAAATTGTACTAAATAAAATTGGAGAAAATTTACTTCAGACAAAAGAGCAAAAGAGCAACACACCGATATAAATTTTATTTATAATAGCTGTGAATTAAAAAGCAAAAAACAAACTTTCAATGAATTTTATTTTCTCTAGTATGTTGAATTCAGAGTTGCCAAATGGATCGGTCAGGCTCGATTAGGCTCAGTCCGTTATGGACTGACTCTAAACAAATCGAACTGAACCAATCTATTTATTATACGAGTTAATATTTTGTTAACACTAACCCGGTCTGTAGGCTAATGAGCCTAAATAAACCAGTTCACATACCGACTTTAAGAGATTAAAATTTAAAAAAACATATAAAATATATTAGTTACTAATAAATATAATATGTCAATAGTAATAATAAGTCGATAATCTAAATACAATATAAACTAACTATATTATAACTTAATATATAAAATTTTAATAAGTCAAATAAAAATTTCATTAATAACTACAAGTTCAAACATATAATCTCAATATTAATAAATCTAACACCACTTAATATTAATAAATAATAAATTCAATATCATTCTTAATTTTCAAATATAATCAATCTCATCTAAATATAAATAAAAAAATTTATATTTAATTTTTTAATTAAATAAGTTAATCCATGAATTAAATGGATGGGTCAAATCAACTTAAATACAAAGGTCTAACATATTTTCACAGAACAAGTAGATTATGAAAACTAGAAAAAAAAATATACTTTTGCGGATGTGAAAAAGAAAATTCAATTTGAAGCTTCTTGAAAGACTTCAATTTGAAACTTTAAATTCGACATGTCAAAAATTCAGGCAGTTTTCAATATATATATGCATGGATACATATTCAACAATTGAAGTTTGAGCATTAAAATTGGTATTAATTTGGCCCCATATGAAATTAATGTTAATGATCCAAAATTGAATTATTTTCTAAATTTGGCACAATCAAAACATGCATGAAATGATATGGAAAATAATTAGATTATCTCTATTTCAACACGGAAATAAGCAACTTTTAGGTTCATGTTACTGTTTATTTCTAAAGAAAAAGAACAAGATGATCACTATAAATCAGAAATATCCTTATTATATAGCATGCAATCCACGTGTAAAACATGGGACAGTGTAGTCAAATAAAACATGTTTTGCTATTAAAATTATATTTATTTTATCAATGCTTAATTGTAGGAATAGCTAATCAATTTGAATTTTATGTGAATTAGGTTAGGATCTTACTCTCATATCTCATCCGCATTTATCTAATTTTTGAAGAATTATTTCTTTATATATGAATATGTCTTCTTAAAATAGTGTTAGAGATATAAATTTTTTACACAAATTTTTTGTACAAATTAATTTAGTAATATTATATAATTATTTTTTATTTAAATAAATTTTCATTTATTTTTTTTAAATTTGTATAAGTAATATATTTTTTTATTTATATATAATAAAAAAATATATACAATAAATACATTATCTATGTTATGATTAGTGATAATAATGTGTGCAATAATATTTATTAAAAAAAATACTTTTAGTAATAAATATAATTTTTTTTTATTTGTTTGTGTAAAAATTTAAATAAAGAGACTATTTTAATTATTTTCTATATATGTCTTATCAAAAGCCACAAAAAAACAAAAGATATCTTCGAAATCGAAAAAGAAAGAAGAGAAAATGGAAATTAGTTCATGTAGATATCTTATCAACATAAGGAATCTATGAACTTCAAACAGATAATTTAATGCAATCCTTTCTTTCCAAATGAGGGAATCTCCTAACCAAATCACATTATAACTTAAACTCCGTCCACTTCTCTTCTCTCTCTTTACATCTATATAAATTATACAAACCCACCTCACTCCCTCGCATTCATAAGTTCATCAAAAAACTTAGCTATCTGAGAATCAATTTCCCAAGTATTATTTTCTACTTCTCCCGAAGATTTCTGTTTGAGAAAGAAATAAAAAAAGAATTTCACTGAGGGAGAGAGAAGTGCTAGCTACATTTGAATGGAGAGTACATTTGCTATGTTAACATGCGTATTCCTCCTTCTCTCCACTCTTTTCTCATATGTATTTCTAATAAAAACGAAGAAGAGAGAAGAAATAAAATGTGTTAAGCTTCCTCCTGGTTCAATGGGTTGGCCTTATATTGGAGAAACTCTTCAGATATACTCTCAGGATCCAAGTGTCTTCTTTGCCTCAAAGCAAAAGAGGTATATAGTACTACTATTTTTAAAATATATCTGTATTTTCTTCTCTTTCTTTTTCCTTGTGCATGTATGAATATTTGTACTTTGTTTCAGATATGGAGAGATATTCAAAACCCACTTCCTTGGCTGTTCATGTGTTATGTTGGCTAGTCCTGAGGCTGCAAAGTTTGTCCTGGTAACTCATGCTAACTTGTTCAAGCCAACGTATCCCAAAAGCAAAGAGAAAATGATTGGCCCATCTGCTCTATTCTTTCACCAAGGAGACTACCATACTCAACTGAGAAAGCTAGTCCAAAGTTCCTTATGTCCAGAAACAATCAAGAAACTGATTCCTGATATCGACGCCATGGCTATTTCTGCCTTGGAATCTTTGGCCAGTGGACAAGTCATTAACACCTTTAAAGAGATGAAGAAGGTTATATAAATTAATATTATATTTGTTGAATTAAGCATGCTTTTAATGTGAAGCTCATGTTGCTCATAAATTAAAGGGTTTTTTTTTGGCTTTTCTACATATTTATTATTTACGGGTTATAATTCAATATTCTTGCAGTGGGCTTTCCTTAGAATTTTATGTTGTTTTTATTGGTGGGTTCTTAAAATATTAGACATTCTATTTTTTTTTTAATTTTTAATTTTTTTTAGATCATGAGTTTTGCTAACATGTGGATTTCCTTGATCCTATACAGTTCTCTTTTAACGTCGGCATTCTGTCCATTTTTGATCACTTGGATGCTTGCTATAGAGAGAAACTGAAGGAAAATTATCTCATCGTAAACAAAGGCTACAATTCCTTTCCAACAAACATTCCAGGGACTGCATATCACAAAGCTCTCTTGGTAATTATTGTTATAACTTCATTTTCAGGTAATTGACTCTTGTTTTACTTCAATTATTTCTGATGGATATTCCCCATTAAAAGGCAAGGAAAAGGCTCAGGCAGATTATTTGTGAAATAATCTGTGAGAGGAAGGGAAAAAATCTGTTGAAGAAAGATCTTTTGGGTCATCTTCTAAACTCCACAGATGGGAAGGGGCAGATTCTAACTGAGGATCAAATTGCTGATAACATAATTGGAGTACTCTTTGCAGCTCAGGACACAACTGCTAGTGTTCTAACATGGATTCTCAAGTACCTCCATGACAACCAAAATTTTCTAGAAGCTGTAAAAGTAAGAGATAAACCCATTAAACAATTCAAAGTAAGCTTCCATTTTTCCTCAAATGACTGAGGTCATGATAATTTATCGGGCGTGTTTACTGTTATACAGGCAGAGCAAAAGGCAGTATATGAATCAAACAATGAAGGCAAAAATCTCTTAACATGGGCACAGACCAAGAATATGCCACACACAAGTAGGGTAAGTTGTACAGTATGCCTATAATTAATGTGATGAGAATTGAAAAACAGAGACCGAATAAAGGAAAATGACATCTCAGCCGTATAATTTTTAAACTTTCAGTTCATATCGGAAGGCTTAAGGATGGCAAGCATCATATCCTTCGCATTCAGAGAAGCAGTGATTGATGTAGAATACAAAGGTAAGGACTTCAAAAAACTAGAAGATTCCATACCTTTATAATGTCCTATAGATCATTGACAGCATTTATCAGGTCTTAAATATTCGGATAGGTTAACTCTGTTTCTTAATGGGCAGGCTTCCTTATCCCCAAGGGTTGGAAAGTGATGCCATTGTTCAGGAACATACATCACAATCCAGAGGTTTTCTCTGACCCTGAAATTTTTGACCCTTCTAGATTTGAGGTAAGTAAGTAATACTCTAAACAGACAAATCTGAAATAAAATTTGATACTGTAGTTAAAGATATTATTGGATGATTGTCCATAGAGTCGTATAATTTGAACTGTATTAGATCTTTCTTTCTTTCTTTCTTTTCGCCCACAAAGGCACGCGTGCATGTGCAATAATTCGGTAAAGTTACGAAACTTTAATTTTTCTGATGTTGGGAGCGAATATAGGTATCCCCAAAACCAAATACATTCACGCCTTTTGGCTATGGAGTGCACGCTTGCCCTGGAAATGAGTTGGCTAAGCTAGAGATGATCATTTTAATCCACCATCTAGTCACCAAATTCAGGTATAAATTCTAACTAACTAGTTCTTTGAAACAAAATATAAAACTCTTGATGTGCTAAATAATTGTTGACATTCTACTTTTCAACACCCGACTGGGTTGTTGTGGTGGTAAAGTTTTGAGACGTTGTGGTCTGTGTTTTGAATTCAAATTACAATGATGTACATTTTGACTGACGCGTCAAAACAGAGGTTTCGATTTATTTTTATACTTGGTATTACTACGAGTGATTTTTGTATACACGTCTAATAATTAAGGATAGGATCATGTGATCTATAGTTACGGATTCTACAGTAGTGGATACCTATATTTGCGTGTGACTAAATGTTATAATAATGACCGAGTATAAATATTCCCGTTAAAACAAAAAATCTACTTTTCAGTTCATTTGTTTTTTGGGATGAATGCTAAATAATTTGCTTGTTGCAGGTGGGAAGTTGTAGGTACTCAAAATGGGATTCAATATGGCCCATTTCCTGTCCCTCAACAAGGACTCCCAACCAGATTCTGGAAAGAATCAACGTCTACCACATCAGATGTCTACACTTCTTGAAAATGCAATTAATTTTCTATCTTCTAACTAAAGATCCTCTTATATAAAATTTTCTCTTTTTCATGGGAATCATGGAGAATGGGTATGCTTTCATTTTCCTTCTTATTATCTAAGTTTTTAAGCATGTATGTACTATGTAATAAGCAAGATTATTAGTGAGAAAATTTTCCCAAATTCAAGTTTAGTGTTGATTATAATTCTGGTCAACAACTTGTACTTGTAGTTAGATTTAGATTTAATGATAAAAAAATTATTGAAAATACTAATTTTCTTAACTAATGATCAATGTAATTAAATTCATCATAGTTGTTGTCACAGTGTCTTTAAAGTTATAGTATTTTATTTTCATTATATTCTAAATTAATTATTTTTAAAGTTGGAATTAAGATCAATTGTTTTGAAAACCTTCATTTCCGTAAAAATTATTAGTCATTTTATGGTAGTAACATAATATGATCCAAATAATAAATACATCAATGAGAAAATATTGTACAAGTCATCCCTGCATCAAGTGACTGGATGCCAAGGAGTGAGGGTGCATAGAGGTTCACGTGGGGTTAAGCCACTGGTGGTCTGAAGAGTACCACGTGTCCATAATCTGATTGCCTGATTTCAACAAGAGTGCCCTTCGTTGGAGGGTACAATGTTTTGTATATTTTTTTGAGACCCATCTGCTTCATTCGTAATTTTAGACATTTTTTTTTCCAGTTAGCAGTGACCCCTTTTTTTAATTTTCATTTTTCCAATGGGGCAAACGACAGATCACAGTAGAATCAATTGTCCAAGGCATCGTAGCGGGTGATTACGTGGGGAGGTGGGCATCGCACATTACCTACCGCCCCTAAACCCAAAGAGCCGATGGACTCTTTTGTCTCGATAATTCCAACCAATAGACCATCAACAGATTTTCAATTTATACACGAACGGGCGTATTATGGTATAATAATTTTTAATCCACAGTGATTATGAAATAAAGTTATTATAATATGAAATGAACACTTAAAAAATTTCAGTAAAATACTTTTGTTTTAAAATATTGTGGGGGTAAATAGTTTATGCTAAATAGATGAAAGATAAAGAATCTAGAAAAAGATTTTTTAATCAGAAAAAATTCAATTCAAATGTGGAATACCTATCCAAAAATTTTCACAACTCAATTATAACATAGTCTACGAATATTTGAGAGAATTAAAAAAAAAAATAGTATGATGAAAAAATATTACAACGATAAAAAATAAGTGAAAAAAAAAAAGGGTTCCATTCTACAAAATTCAATTCTTTGTCCATGAATAAAGACAAATGAAAAATAAAAGAAAATGATGAATTGACAATGATTTAAAATATAAAAAAATCATTAAATTTAAGAAATATTTAAATTTTTTAAACAGTTGCACGTACACCATAGTGAAGAATTCAAAAATAAATATTGGGTACATTTAAAATTAAGATGTCGAATTAGTACGTGACATCTCAAAGCTAGTACCTATATTTAATTACTATATAAAAATTTCTAATTCCAAAATGTTCCGACTTCCACATTGCAATTCCTGATTTGCATTTTTCGACCATTTCAATCATGGACCCGGTAGTGTAACGATCCAACTTAATCCTGGGCATTTTCTATGGATCTTTATGTTTGTTCTGAACATTATAAACCCAAACTAATTTCCACTTGTGCTCAATGGAATCTTTCTGAAAATTATGTAGAAATAAAAATTAAACATTAAGTGAATGAAATATAAAATGTTAAAGTTGTGATAAAAGGGCTGATGGCCGTGAAATTAGCACTGTGGCGTGGATATTTTTTTTTTTTTTATGAATTTGCTGACAGATGAATATTTGCGATTTTTTTTTTTTTAATGTTGAATTTGTTGCAAAGGTTTAATCCCACATGGTTTCAGTTTGAATACTGAATAATAAATATGCAAGAAGAGACAACTCATTATAAAACGATTGTAAACTCCATCCCTCTCCTTCAACTTCCGTATTGGAATGTATTAGGAGTAAAAATCGAGATTACAATTTTGATTAACTCTTGTCAATTCCGTAATCATTCTTAGTATTTGACCCATATAGTCGATTTTTATGCAGAAATCGGATTCTATGGATAATATAAAAATATTTACTCGTCTTTATTTTCCCAAGAGTAAATTTCATACTAAAAAAAAGAATTGTTTTAATGTACTTCAATGGTATATATGAATCTCAACATCACTATAAATTATTATATTATAAATTTAAAATTTCGTATTTTATATATCTTGACTTAGGTGATAATTATACAATTTTAAATTTATAAATAATAATTATATAATGATTTTATTCGATATTAATATGTAACTTCTTTGACAAATTCTAACCCTATATTTTTTTATGATCACATTTATAAGAATTGATAATGATGTATAATTAACTATTGTAAATATCAATATTTATCGTGAAATGAGTTAAATATAGTATTAAATTATACACTTATCTTATATTGATATTTATAAAATTTTTTTTTTTAGCTAATTTTTTTTCTTTTTTTTTGAATTCTAAAATTAACTTAATTATTAAAATTTATACATTGAAAAATTGATATTATTTTTTTTTTGTATTTTTAAACAATTAAAAAGTAGTTATTATAATAATTTTATTGACTTAAAACCGACTATCAATAATTATAAAAGACGAAATTTATGTAATATTTAAAATTTTTCTCCTAAAAAATACCGTGCATCAACATAATGTAAGCAACAGTATCTTTTCATTGAAGAACAAAGAAGTTGATAACCAAACCAACTAGTCTCCATTTATGAATCATGCTCTAAAGCAGTGGCATTGAATTGAAACAATAAGTGCAGAAGCAGATATCCAATAATTTGTGGACAAGTCTTTGTTGCTGACTCAACGACGGAGAAGCAAACCTTGAATCATGTTAGGAAGTGTAATGATCAAGCCCAAAGAGTATTATTAGTCCTGTCTTCTTTTACAACTACATGTTATGGAACCAAGCCAACTAACTAAATGGATATCATTAAAAAAAAAAAAGAATTTTCAGTGAAAAAAAGGGTATACTTTAATAATTTTAAAAACTAAATTTCTAATTTTAGTTATTATTATTAAATTTCTAAACTTTCATTGCTCTTTTTTTTTTGTCCTCTATTTCATTATATGAATAGTTTAGATTTTTTATTGTGAAAAATTATAATTTCAAGTCGTGAATCTTACTAACTAGCACCAACAGACACTGACTTCTCGGTTTATAGAATTTTTTTTAAATATAATCACTATTTATGGTCATTTATTTATTTTTAACCATACTACTATAAAACTTATTATTCTAATCACTTTAAATCAAAATATCCTAAATTTTTTTATGTAATGGCACGGTTAAAATTTTATTTACACTTTTTTGCATCCTAGAGAAGAAAGAACAGAAGAAACCAACGTAAAGAAAGGAAGGAAAGAAAAAAAAGAGAAGAAAAATAAGAGGAGATGAACTTTTGTTAGAATTTTTCAATTTGATTTAGCCCATATCACTTTCGGTGAGCCATTTTTAACTTTCATTCATTTATTTTATTAATAAAATCATATTAATTTCAATACAAATGTATTTATTTGTGTTTTATTTAAGTTTGTCATCAAATTTCGTATTATTGAAGAATGCATTGATGTTTTGTCGTTATACATATTATGTGGGTCGGGTTTGTGTAAAAAAATTGAAGAAAATGGATTTAAGTTTGTGGGTTTAATTATGTACAGAACATGCTCGAAGAAATGTTTAAACAAATGAGTTGCTAAAAAACGAATGAGATAGACTTGCCAGTGCATAAAGTGAGAGGCCACCCACGCAAGGTGCTACAACAGGGCATAATAATATTTTTTTATTTA
Source organism: Trichilia minutiflora (assembly GCA_035590515.1). Taxonomy (NCBI): domain Eukaryota; kingdom Viridiplantae; phylum Streptophyta; class Magnoliopsida; order Sapindales; family Meliaceae; genus Trichilia; species Trichilia minutiflora. The sequence goes on along the minus strand of JAVXUL010000015.1, from coordinate 471,775 downwards.
TATGTTAATTTTTTTAAAATTTTCTATTTTAGAGTGCATAAAGTGCGAGGCCACCCATTGCGCAAATATCATTAACATTGTTTTTTCGAGTTACTTAGTGATTAAAGACCCTAACCAATCCAATCATTTTGTCAATGAGAATGTGCATGTTGTTAAAACTTTGCGCTCCAACAGCACAAATAGAGGAGTGACAACTCTTGCCCATTTTCCAGTATCCGCATTAATCTTCCAAAACCAACGAATATCACAATCTTGCATTATATTACTAATTAATTATGTTAGCATCGACTCTAACGAATTGAAAGTTTTCTACGGGTCTAGACTGATTACACATTTTAATCTAATATAATACTACTCTACATTATCGCGTTGGGACAGCCTCTTCCTTTGTTCAATGATAAGTCTTAATTCATTTTTTTTAAAAACTCTCTCATTCAGAGATTTCTTCAAACACTTTTCATACACAATCAAACTCATAATCGTAGTCCATATTCTTCAATTTTTTCACATAAATCCAACCGATATAATATGTATAACAACAAAATAATAAAATTACGGCAAAATTTTCTCTCTTCTCTTCTTCTTTCTTTATTTTCTTCCTTCATGTTGGTTTCTCTTCTTTCTTCTCCACCACGGCAGTACATAATAAAACTGAGGGCATTTACGTTTAAAATAGTTAGAAAATAAATTTTGTGGCAGTGAAATAATTATAAATAATGGTCATATTCTTAAATTTATTTTTTTCAGTTAACAAGATGGTTGGCATGATATTGAATATTAAATTGAATAAAATATAACTTTTTAAATAGTACAAATTTAACATTTCATGTTATAATGGTTATATTTTTTTGTTTTTTTCAAATTCATGAATCAGATTGAATGTATTAATTTTTTATTAAAAATATAATGTAATTTAGTTTTATAATTATTAAAATTCGTGAAAAATATAGAATTATTAAATAAAATTTGAAGGCTATAAATTCTGTAAATCCGAATATTGTAAAGCGGAAATTACAGAATTTTAAAAAAACATAAAAAAATTGTTGAAGGTTAATTATAAATGAAGATTATGGAATAATATTGATGTCATTGTTAATCTTGAATTTACAGCCGCTATGATTATGATTCTCTTTCCGTGGGCCAACTATCCACGTGTCACCTTACGCGTGGCCCACAGTTTTAGGGGCGCTGACGATCCCGGACCGGGACCAAAATAAATATGTTTTTCTTTTTTCAGAAAGACATTTGTTAATAAATGGTAAAGAGCACGCGATCTTAACCACCACGCCATCACCATTATTCACCATCAGCAGCATTTTACTACCTCATTTAATGGATTCTCTCCATTTTTGTTTTTCTTAGTTTAAGATAAAATATTTTATTACATAAATTAGCTCAAATTAGAATGCAATCAGTTCAATTCCGGCGACGATTCATTTGATTTCTTCAGGTCGATTGATGCTTGTCAGTGAAATTGTCATTCCGAATCTCGCATGGACTCGTTCTGGAGTCTAAGTGGACCGCCGGACGCCTGGCATTTCCTCCTTGCTGTAGCCTTCGCTCCTGGTTTCGTCGTCGCGAGGTTGTTTTTGGATAAATACATCTTTCGAGTAAGATTTCTTGAAGAGTTTCACTCAGTCTCAACTGATTATAGGATTTTTTCTTGTTTCTGTTGATGTTGCTGAATATGGAATCCGAGCTAGTTCTCATTTGTTTATTGATGCAAAGACAAGTAAATGAAAATTTGTGTATTAGGTTACGTAGTTGTATAAGGTTTTGTGGAGTGTATTTCTTGCTATTTAGCAGTTCTCTGTTATAATTGTTTCTCGATAGTTTGATATTGATTTGACTTGCATGTTTCGTTTACTGCTTTTCTGTTTGTTTTGCTGGAAATCAAGGAAAAAAAGGACAGTTTATGTGGTTTTAGCTGGAAATTAAGAATCCTGATAGAGATTTTGTTATGTAGTTGTGTTAGGTTCTTTTGTACCGAGGATTATTTCTTGGCTTCTACACAATAAAAGAAGAAGACAGTGAATGATTAGATTTGACGTCATCATTCTTGTTTGTTTGTATGACTGGCAACGAGGTGGGGGATTTTTGCCACAACTTATATTGGAAATTGAACATTTTGTTATGTTTTGAAGTGCAATATGAATCTTAGTGACTTTGCTTGGGGATTGTAGCTGATTTCTGGCAATGTTCACAAAGAAATTTGTAAAAAAGGAAATGGAGGGAAGGGAAAAGGAAAACTGAGAAAAATAAAAGAGTGGTAAAAAGTTGTAAAGCTTAGAGGTATCTGATGATAAAGCAGTTCTTGGCTGTTACATGGGAAATTGGCACAAGGGCTTTATTCTTTCTCAGGCACTGTTTGAACTTGGTAATTAATGTTGAGCATCAAATTTATCATTTGTGGTGAAAAGCCCGTTGTCAGGCCTTCAGTTATTGTTTTCTCTACAAGGTCTTGTGGATTTGATAAATGAAATTCGTTATGTTAACTAATTGTCAGTCTGCATTGACTTTCCACCCAATCTAAAATGATGTGGTCCCTCAAGGAAAAAAGTCAATCACAAAGAACATACATTTATGCTTCTACCTACAATGAAAGGAAGCAATGATTCTATGCACACATTATTTGTCATAATTTAAATCATGAAACTCACTTTTATTAACACTTTTGTTTTCTATAAGTGTTTTGAGTATTTAGCATATAAAAAAAACGTTATTTTCTTAATAGTAAATTATTCTTCACTGCTTTGTAGAGGCTAGCTATCTCGTTGTTGAGTAAAGGAGCTCTCTCATTGAAGGTAAATGAAACTACAAGGGCAAAAATTAGCAAATGTTCAGAGTCTATGTGGAAGCTGACATACTATGCCACCGTTGAGTCGTGTATTCTCAAAATTGGCTACCATGAGCCATGGTTCAAAGATACAAAATTGTACTTCGCAGGCTGGCCAAATCAAGAGATGAAGTGAGTATATCATATACTTGGACTGTTAATCTAATTACTAGATAAATGACCAGTGTATATTGAGTTGATGTGCAATAGTCGCATGTGTAGTTGTGCATAATCGTATTGAATGCAGTTTTTGTTGTTCCATATTGTTTTCAACTCAGGATGGTCCCTTGCATATTTATGTGGTCAGTATGAGCTGATTGCTCTTTTTCTTTTTTTTTAAATTGTGTAAACTGACTCTTTTTTTTTTTCTTTTTAATTTCAGGCTTCCTTTAAAGCTTTTTTACATGTGCCAATGTGGATTTTACATCTATAGCATTGCTGCCCTTCTTATGTGGGAGACTCGAAGGAAGGATTTCTCTGTGATGATGTCTCATCATGTTATTACTGTTATCCTTATTGGGTGCTCATTCCTTACCAGGTAATAAATTAGATATTGCTAAATACACTGAATTACATGTCAATGTACAGCCAAAAGTCACATACCTTTTTTGCTGATGGTCCTTTTTATATATATAGTTATTGGCCCATACCTGTTACCATATCTCTTGGGTTTTGATGTAGCATAAGTTCTAGCACAACTCTAATGTGAGCCAGGGTTGTGAAGTTATTCTTTAGCATTCACCTTGTATTTGTTGAGTTGCGTGTTATTTTTCTCGTAATAATCTAATGGATTGTCTTTTATAGTAATGTTTTAAATGCTAAAATTATATCAGTAATGAATTTTGGTCTAGAATTTGCACTATATGATGAGTCTAATGATATCTCCTTGCCGTATGCATTGCATGCACCCTTTTGCTTGATTTTGGGGTTTTTTGCTGGTTGAACCTGAAGTGATCTATAGGCTTCAGGACAGTAAACTATCTCTGAGCACTGTAATATATAGAGATGATGATAAGATAAATTATGTCACTAAGTGTCAGTCTCTCTGCTCTGGGATATTGGGGATTTTATCTCTTATAAATAAACTGTTGAATTTTGGGACAGATTTGGTGTGCTATGTGTGGGTGCTGACCCAACTTCCTTGCTCTGTTGAATGTATGAACTTTATTATGGTGTTGTCATGCATAAATTTGTACTTTTAAGTGTTGACTTTTGATGTACATTTGTGGTACTGTGCAACTCATTGTTATATGCTCATAGATGCCTATACATCTTTTTACAGATGTTGATACTATGCAAACTATTTTCTGTATTTCACTAGTCTTCATCGTGCCTTTGGGATACTCTTCTCTATCTTGGTGATATTAAATATGCTGGTCACTTGCAATCATTTTAATTCGTAGTAAGTTCTGAGGTATACTATGCGAGTGTTATTTTTTAAGCCTTTTGGAAATTTTCAATTGTTACTGTTTTAACTAATTGTGGAAAGATGTTTACCTTCACCATTTTGTTAGTAGTGTTTTCTTTTTCTTCCTTATTAACTGATATCTTATAAATGAATATTCTTTTAAATGAATTTCACTATGAGCGAGAATTTCAAGGACTAGATGTCAGACTTCCTTTCTAATCAATAAAGTGTAAGCTTGTTGATGTCAACATAGCATAGAACTTACAGAGAAATTTTGTGATTGCATATATATCCATTGAGAGTTTTGCAGTCCTCTGATCCTTATTAGTGTTTATATCATAGTAAGAAGATGTTAGACAAGTTAAAATGAATAACCTTTTATGCTGATTATCCAGTGATAGTATTTTTTTTATTTCATAATTTTTTTCATTTTACAGGTTTTTCCAGATAGGCTCAATTATTCTTGCACTGCATGATGCAAGTGATGTATTCATGGAAGCTGCCAAAGTTTTTAAGTATTCTGAGAATGAACTTGGAGCAAGTGTGTTCTTTGGATTGTTTGCAATTTCATGGCTCATACTACGATTAATATTCTTCCCATTTTGGGTCATTAAAACTTCAAGGTTTGCCTGCATGATAAATGATTTGATATCACTTCATTTTGCCCTGTGGAGGTTCCTTTGGCTTATTTGCTTTTATGATTGGCATTGAACAGCTATGATATTCAGGGCTACTTGGATCTATCAAAGAGTTATGATACAGCTCTTTACTACATATTCAATACAATGTTGCTGATGCTATTGGTATTCCATATATACTGGTGGGTTCTCATATGCTCAATGATTTGGAGACAGCTGAAAAATAGGGGTAAAGTCGGAGAAGATATAAGATCTGGTAAGCCTTTTAATATATATGATGTTAATTGGATTATATTTATCTCATGAATTATACCCAGTAGTCTCTATCTGTCTGGACTAATCCATGGTTTGCTTTGCTATTGTGCTGAATACTTGATCATATTATATGTCTATAGAGCTCCTTTCACTGTCATTTTTATGTTGCAATTGCCGTGTACATAAATGTAAAATTGTTCAAAACAGACCAATTTCCAGCCTACAATTGAAAGAGTGCATCTTCTGTACTCCCAGTGATCCAGTATACTGTTTGCTTATGCATTTTGCCGATAAACTACTAACTTTCTGAAATTGAGTACAAAGCCACCTGCTCTCTGCACTCACAATCAGGCACATCTTACAGCACAGAAAAGTAAATTATTTTAACCTCTTCTATTCATGATAAGTATATTATTTAGCAGGTTCTATGTAGGAGAAAATGGAAAGGAATGATTGGAACTTTGTTTGTATGTCTATTGTTGCTGCCAATTGCCCATGCTGCTTCAACACTATGCATATTCATTGTGATAACAGATGTGATAGATTGTTGCAACCATTTCAAGCGTCTCTCTTTTCATAAAGAGGCAGATCATTTTTACCTTGTTTAATATCATGTCAGCTGGCATTTTTGTTATTTTGCCAAGTCAAGTTAACTTTCTGTAACCAAATGCAGATTCAGAGGATGATGATTAGGGGAAGATGTTCTTCGACCTTTTTGCTCTTGCTGATGATGTTAGCTTACATTACATTTGATTTATGTAAATCTGTCCATGCTCCTAATTGGTATCTTATCGTGAAGTTGGTGAAAATTTTTTCCGTGCCAATTATTTATCAATTCTTCTTGGGGTAGAGATAAGAAATAGGACCATAAATCATTTGTGTTCTTGATTTCTTTCTGCTGTACAAATAATAGGCAATTACTGTATGATTTTATTGGTATAAACCTTGTTTTAGTATTAGTGCTTATATCATGAAATATAATAGAGAAGGAAAACAGCTTCTGCACATTAGATTTGGTAGTTTTGAAATGATTCAATAACAAATACAAAACAGTTTTTCTTCTCCCTGTGGACATTTCTTTCTTAGCTAACTGTTTATGACAATGTTTTTATGCTAAGATTATAATTATATTATATTTTGACATTACTCTCTGGCATTGTGAATGGAATCCCATATTTTCTCTGATTGAAGAAGTTTTTGCAATCCAGTAAAGGTTCAGCTATGTATAATTGTGACCTTACTAAAACACTAAATGAAGGTGTTTTAGAAATATAGGGGGAAGTTTTAAGAATGTTTAAAACTGTTTTTACGATTTTTTATTTTTATTATTTATTCAGTGTTTAGATGTGCTTTCTGGAAAATAGTGTAAGTTCATTTTTGTTATTTTGTATAAAGCAAATCGATTCCACAACCCCAAAGTTAGTAGGATTTGAATCTCACGTCTGTTCTATTATTCTAAAAGGTCAATTTGAACCACCCCTGAAACAAAAAGTTTGTTGCTTTCGATGCTCCAAGTAGCTACTAAATCTGAAAATTAAGCACATGTTGTGTGCAATGCATGCACCTTTGCCTTTGCCTCCTCTGCTTGAGTTTGAGCTCTTTTTAACTATTTCTTGTTTTTCTATCGTTCCTTTTCTTTTTTTTTTCAAACTTTCCGCGTTTGTTCTAGAAACCGCATGTGAAGACAATATGAAAGGGGAAATGACAAATTCCCGCGTCTGGTTCCTCAAAACTCAAAAAATCCCTTGTCAGTATCTTCATAGCAAAAATCCCTGAATGATTTTTTTTAAATTTCCAAAAAAATTCTACCAGAATGTTTGTAACAACCCCTCCCTCATAATTTAAGCAAATGATAAAAAAATCGCTCGTTAAAGGTAAAAATGTATATTTTTATTATCTAAATTTTTAATTTTTATTATATAAATCTTTGATTTTTATCACATAAATCCTTAAATTAAAATATTTTTTTAAAAATATTTTAAATTTAATTAATAATTTTAATATTTTATTTTATAATATTTTACATTAAAATAATTTATAATTTAA
>JAVXUL010000015.1:435286-452172 GCA_035590515.1 Trichilia minutiflora | reverse complement strand
AAAAATTTTGATATTTAAAATAAAATTATTTGATAAAGTTAAAAATAAATTTTTACATTAATTTAACTTAAGTAATAAAAATTTGAAGTTGTATCCAAACTTTTGAATCCCCAACAACGGGGTCAATTGAGTTAATATAAAATGAACAATTAGCAGATTAAAGGGAACCAAAAATTAAGACATAAACTTAGCATCTGTATCATTTCTCTTACTTATTTTGGCTTGGTAGATCAATGGGAAGCTAAAATTAATTTACTAAAAACAGAGACATGTGTTGAATTGCAATGATTCTTACAAATAATTTAGGACATAGTAATGCTGGCTTAAAAAATATTTGACAACATACAGTTAATAAATGCCCTTAATTCAATTAAAATAGCCCATTAATTTTTTTCATAATAAAGAAGTCATTCAATATCTTGATTAATTAGCTTCAGAGTTTCACTTACATTTTTTATTTTATATATTGTCATGACAATTGACATAATTTGAAAATCTCTCCCATCACATCTATAGCAAATGATCCAATCCAGTAACCAGGGACAAGAACTTCAAGAATCATTCACAAACCTCAACTCATGACAGATGCTCAAACAAACCAGCTTCAATTACTGAAAAATCTAATTCATTTTAGAAGTATGAAACAAGACGACCAAACAAAGAGATCGGATATACAAGCAGAAGCAGCAGCAGAAGCAAATGCCAATTCCAAGCCTTGGTGAAGAAAAGGATAAACAAACTAGAATACACGTTAAAACAAGATTCAGAAGTAACAACAGAAGCAATCCTGCTACACAAAGACGGACATGGGTGCCAAACTTAGACATGAAAATGACTCATTCAGTGAAGTCATCGCTTGCCAGAGAGACTAATGGAGCTGACTTTCATAGGTGTTGCCACCACCAGCGGAGCTTCAGGGGAGTCAGTAACAGCAAAATTGTCATGCATGAAACGACTTGCTACAATCGATTCATCCTTCAACACAATCTTATAACAATAACAGCTCTTGATACCTTGCTGATTCCGATAGCATTCATGCGCACTGTTCTTCACCTGCTGGAAGTCCCATATCACACTGAATTTGCCCACTGTTGCAACTAAGTGGCGTTCTTGTTTCCCATTCTCAGTTACCTGAAAGAAAGTAATAAATTTAGGGAAAAAAAAAATTTGACACAAAGTGACTAACATTGCATATAAAGAAAAGAAACAAAAACCAAACTAAGCTCATATAACGAACAATTTAGAATTAGAACCAACCCACCCCAGATTGGTAAAAGACCATCCAATACCACCAATAGTTCAGGGGCATCACTGCCATTGTGGTCACATTCTGACAATATTTATCCTCGCTACCAAGGATAAATATAGTTTATAACTCTCACAGAAAGGTCAAGAATTGGGTATTTAAAAAAATGGAGATCAAATCAAGGCCAATCCAAGTTGGGCTATACAATTTAATCTCAGGGGCTTACCCATGATCAGGTGAGTTTCAGTCCAATCCCAACCAACTGATAAGAAAAAACTAGAACTATTATATGATAAAGATCATCATCCAACCTGTAATTGATGATATATCTTCTAAACATAGCTTGACACTGGACAAATTTGAGAAAATCCTCAGTGTCAACAACTTTGGCATGACATAATGCCACCAGTATAGTATACAGAAAATTTGCTATATTACAGCCTTTTGAAAACCACTAAAGAAAGACCAATCTGCTGGAATGAAGGCTGCACAGATAACAGAAATGGGAGGGGGTCCATTCCACAGCAAAATAATAAATAAAAGTTCATAGACTTGCAACAAAGACAATGAGATATCAGCGGCACAAATAGCAGGGCCACATAAATCTCAAACCTTGAAAAGCTACTGAAGTTTTTTTTTTCTAGCATGATTATTGAAAACACAACTTGCACAGTAAATGATTGCAACTATAGAGTATGTTGCATCATCAAAATACTCTCATGTAAAGAGTGTAGTATTTACTCCTCTTTACAATATGATAAGATTCAGCTATTCGATAAACAAACAGGTGCACAAAAAGACTGCATAATACAATGACAATCATTAAAGAACTACTTTCAAATATTTAAGGATGAAGGTCAAAATATAAAGTAACGATTAATAAGAATGCAATTGTAGCATTATCTAGACATGTTGTCGCTCTTATGGCACTGCAATGAATAAAAGATGTAAAAAGCTTACCCATGAGAAATGGCCACCATGAAATTTATTATCTGTCCCTGCCAAGTGTGAATCCAGAGGAGTCAACTTCAACAATCTTGGGGCCGGTATCTTGTTTCCCATACGACCACTAAAACCAGTCTTTGTCTTCCCATCTTTATCAGTGAACAGTGTGCAAATAAGTATCAAATATGTATCAGTGGTACCCAAGATCCACTTCCCATCATATGTAACGTCCACACTGGTAATGGGAGAACCAAGCCCCGGAAAAGCAGTCTTAGCTTGTCTCATTGAAGTCTTTGAATACAACCTTATCTTTCCATCAAGCGACCCAACGACAATTGATCCATCACCAGTAGATGCAAAGCACTGAAAATTTGTTCCCCTTGAAAATTGATGCCCCTGAGTCCAATGTAACACAGGTGAATCACCCTTCACAAGATTCTGCACAATCCCACTCCTATCTCTCATATCCCATTGACACAATCTATTATCATCCAGACCAAGAAATGTAGACTCAGATGGATCCAATTGTGATCCTTTAGTATCATTAGTGATATCTCTCATAGTAATATCAGTCCCATCCTTCTCAAACTTCCACTCAGTAACGATCTTCCCTGTTTCTATATCAAGCTGTTTAACTCCAGTTACCTGAGGCTTCCCTTCTTTCAGTGGACTCATTAACATCATATTTGTCTCCCCCCTCATTAACAGACCCTTCTTAGGAGTCGAACTTGAACCTATTTTCGAACTTCCACCATCAAATCTCACAGAAACCCCCTTATTACGTATTCCACGATTATAGTTTCTATAAACCTGTAATCCTAAATCATTAACCAAGAAACTATTATCCAATGCACCTAATGTCAAGCTCTGCACACCACCATTTGCTAACTCCTCGAACTCCTCCAATAAATCTTGATTTCCCCTTACAGGTGTCACACTTTCAGGGCTTTTCCCCGGACCATCATCTGCATCCTCCCACATCGAATCATCGGCCACCTCAGGCTTAACCCATCCAATAAATTCCTTCCCATAAACTTTCACTTTATTATTTTCAGTCGCTTCGAGACCATATACGTTCTCAAACAAGCAATCCTGAAACTCGGTCACAAACTTTCTATACTCAGGATCACTAAAGAACTTCAAAGCCCAGACCCCGTTATTCACAAAGTCAATTCTAGTTTATCTCCAAACATTTTTAACTGCATTTCTGTAGAAACCTTAGCCCTAACTTTTGACCCAATTTTCAAAACCCAAACATCCCCACCATTCCATTTCCCCCTCTCTTCATCATCATCAGAGCCATCCTCGCCGCTGATTTGATTTGTTTTGACGAAACTATAAGATGTGAGTTTATCCGAGATGATCCACTTAGCTTTTGGCGTGTTTCCTCCAATATGGAGATAAAGCTTAACTGGGTTTTTAAGATCAGAATTTTTGGGACTTGGATATTTGAGTTTAAGTGATTTCAACCTGGCGTCTACTTCGTCGAGAGAATTTAGGATTTTGGTACCTGGTTGTGATGAAGATGAACTTGTCTCTTGGGCGTCCTCGTATTGGGATGATTCTTCTGATTCTGATTCTTCATATTCGGAGTCTGAGATGTAGTTTTCACGGCTTTGAGAGGTGCCCATGATTTGAGCTTTTTACCAGGAATTTCAGAATTATTCAGGAAATGATTGACCGAACGCAAAACTTAAGTTTTCTCGAAACAATTCTGTTTATTGCAGTGTTGATTTGATTGCCGTTTAAAAGGGCAAATATACGGAATTGAACGGGTGTTTATAGAGGATTTTGTCACCGGCTATTACCAGTTTACTACTTTATCCACTTCCTTCCTTTCTTTTCTTTTTAAAATTGTAGTCTTTATAGATTGAAAAATACAGAGAGACGGAAGTGAGCTGTAAAAGCATGACTATGTACTACTACATGTTTGGTTTTTAGGTCCATGTCCTCTCCCTCTTTGTATTTTTTTTCTTTTATTTATTTATTTAATCTCTTCACTGAGATTTTATTTTTAAAAAATAATTCAACAAATAAATTTGAAAATGGTCGCTAACAATATTATGTTAGAATTTACATAATTTATATTGTACATGAAAAATATGAAACAATCGTAAATAGATAAATTATATTTATATATAAATCAAATACTATAATACTAAATATGTAATCTAAGTATTTTTTAAACAAATGGGGTTTTTGTTGGTCATAATAAATTTATCATGTACAATTTTAATTATGTAAATTTTAACATATGATAAAATAGTATTTTTTTAATATACATAAAAAAATTTAATTTATCTAATCTTAAATAGATACAGAGACAATTATTATATAAGAGAAATAATTCAAATAAAATTTATAATTTTTAGATATTTTAATAAAAATAATTTAAAGATTCGAATTTAAAATAAACATAAAAGAATTATCATTTATATATCTTTATCATTATATCACTCTTAGAAGTGTTAAAAAAAAATAATGATTATGTTTTTATAATTGTATAATAAAAATATTAATATTTTTTCGTATTAGTAATATAACATATATTTTAAAAAGTAGATATTATCAATATTAATTAAATAATTTTTGAAAAATAAGTACTAGGCCTAGGCCAATCAAAACTAATAACATGAAAGCTTATGCAAAAGATAAAGCATTAAAAGCACCGGTACTCTCCGATAGGACCCAGCGGTTGCAAAAACTTGTGAAAAGGGGGGTTTCCTTTTCTTCTGTTTTTTTTTTCCCTTTGTTGTATTGTATTTGCTTATTATTTCCACTATTTAACCATTATTTGTCAGTCTGATGGATTGAGATTGGTATTATGGGATTTCCCTGTGGCATTTTTATTCCAAGGGAACAAATGTGAGTTCTTCAAAGTTCAAACTGTCTATAATTTAATGGCACCTAGGATATAGTTAGAACAGAAAAGGTGTATGAAATTCTGATTAACGATTCTGTTGGATAACTGTAAACTTAAATTGATATGTAAAAACACTATATATTACAGTTTCATTGTTAATGATCAATCATCCCTGGCTGCTTCCTCCATTTTATATAATGTTTTGTGTATTTTAGCCGAAATTCTTGAATTAATAACGCTACGGATGCAAACTAATGTGGCAGTGTTTTATGGTTGTCACGTGTACTATATGACAATTATAGAACACTGTCATATTAGTTTTGCATTGAGAGTTTGTATCCTTATCACTACTCTTATTAAATAGCCACAAAATAATTATAGGCATTGTAGAGTGATCTTCGTTGTCTTGAAGAATTTCAGCTTTAACAGTCTGAGACTTGGTCTTATTTTATAACTAAGCATGGGTGGATGCAATCATTTCAGCTCAATGATGCCCGGAACGTTGATGTCCATCCCGATGATGCCCAACATTTTACGGAGAATATAAATATGTGTAAATTGCTTAACAATTACTTGATTATATATTATAATTATAAAACGTTGTTGTGATTGGTTGTTCAATTTTTTTATGCACATATAAAGAATCCATTAAATGAAATGTTTACGTATCGATGATGGTTTCAGGCCTGACGTAATCGCAGTTGCTTTGGTTGATGGGATATGACGGTTGTTCCGTTTGATGGGGATGTTTGGGGATCCATACTTGAGGTAGAGAGTCCATTTGGGAGACCAGAATCCCTGATATCTGCTAACCGACCATACAATGATTAATAATTTATCTAATTATTACTGTTTGAATGTAAAGATATCGAATTTTTATAGGTCATGTGATTATGTCCAATGTCGTGATAACTAGAATATTGTTTCTGACTATATCCTCTTTTTACAAGGGAATTAGTTGTTTTGATAAATAGAAACTTATACTTGAGGCAAATTAATTACCTTATGTTGTATGGGAGAATGACAAATACCTCCTTATAACTTTTGAAAAAATCACATACCCCATATAACTTTTGAAAAAGTCACATACCCCATATAACTTTTGAAAAAGTCACATACCCCCTATGGGGTATGTGACAAAATCACAGTCATCCATTACACAAAATGAATGATTGTGATTTTATCACATACCCCATAAAGGGGTATGTGGCTTTTCTGCAAATCATAGGGGGGAATCTGTCATTCCCCCTCTGTTGTATTTTACTTGGCACAACCAAATCTTCTTGTCACTAATTGGATAAATGCCTTTTGAGTATGCTGACAATAATAACTTATTTGTATAGTTTGATAAGCATAATAAATTATGATAAGATATGATGTATCTACATGCCGTAAGGGCATAAGCATAAGGTAGTTGTTACAAAACAGATTGTCTCCAACAGTATGTCTTTGAGTTTAAATCTACCTAGTGGTCAATACTTTTAATTTTTATTAGGAACTCAAATCTTAACACTAGTTATACATCATTGATAGAAACAGTTTAACCTACTCATTAACTATTGTTTGGGTTGCATCAATTAAGTACGCATCTATTGTTGTTATTGCCCCCAAAGGGTGTGGCTCGTTGATAGGCGGATGAGTGACTGGTGTGGGGAGGGCACGCAGTCCAGTGTTCGATTCCAGCGAATTGCAATCTTTGAAAGAGCCTGGGACAGTCGGGATTTTATCTGTTCGTTTGGTACCGTTTGTCGTAGGATACTTGTCTGTCATAGGGTACCACGAGATGTTTTCTAGTTTAGGCCTGAGCCCTGTCCCAGTGACGCTACTTTAGAGTAGTCGAGAGCTTAGGTCCCCTGGGACAAATCCCAGAGCAAGAAAATCCCGAAACGTTGGCTGACGGACGGGGTTCCTCATATCGAAAAAAAAAAAAAATCTATTGATGTTACTGTCTCTTTACATTTATAAAATCAATATTGTGACACAATTCTTATGTATTTAATCAATGATATAATTTGAGAGATAATATGCATATCGTAATAAGGTATTAATGTTTTCGATAATGTTTATGATTATTATGTCATATCTTTGAAAAAAAAAATCTATCTCACCTATGAAATCCAACTTCATGTTCTAAATAGTTTTTATCATCCGAATGTATAACCTTCAATTTATTTACATACTTATTGAATTTGAACCATTGACATACTTTAGTTACAAGGAAGTAATTCGACTAAAAAGTGTCTATCACCCATAATTGTATATGAAATTTTGGCTTTATGTTCACTGAAACATGACATAAAATTTATGAGTTGCCTAAGAAAAAACTGTACTAATTCTCTTTTTAATGTTGGTGTATCAATTTAAAATAAACATTAAATTATCCATCAATCATTTGACGTTCCGTAACTTTACCAAAAATCATTTCCACGATCTATCATTTTTTGATTCAACAACTCTAAATTTTAGTGGGCATATTTGATATTATCATTAATTGTTATTCTGATAAATAAAGTACCTTGTAATGTGCCTTTTCAGAAAGTTTTATCAATGATAATTATAGCTCGAATGACTTGACAAAATTCTTGGATACATGCGCCAATAAAAATGAAAAAGTATATGAAATAGTTCTCATTATCACATTCTATACTAGTAATCATACTTGAATTTCTTTTTTCTAACACATGATAATACAATAGAAGTATCTTAAATGACTCCTCTGGACCATCACACACAAGCTTTAATGCTTTTTCCTTACCATGTTATGCCTTAATATATGATAGTCAAACCTCGTACTATTTTTTGAATATCATAATGATATTTCTAAGAGTGCAAATATGACTAACATCTACAAACCTCACTTACTGTCAATTCAATCATCTGACTTGTTGCTTATTGATAACCATCTTATAATTGATAGTCTCAACATGTATGCTGGGTATCTATATCTCTGTGAGTAACTCAAAAATATGGTTCATCCCCAATCTTAATAGCCTATATATGCCATTTACAAGTATCTACAATGTAATGCAACGTAACTCATACCAATCTTTTATGGACTTATAAGTCTTAAACTGAAAATGACTATTCATTATCATTAAGCTCGTCTTCTACTTCAATTCTTTCTTTGTATTATATATCTTCCCAACATATACAATTTAATCATTAGATGTCGATATAGTATCTAGCATGTGCATGGTTATTATCGGTGGGAGAGGTGCTAAATTTTGAGATAGTCGATTGAATGTATATGAAATTCTCGTTGAGCTGCTAGGATTGCATGACGTATCACAAATCCCCACTATTACATTGGTATCTTCATCACAATAATTCAATTGATATTCACATTGAAGGGGTTAGATTGGTATCTTCATTAAAATAATCCATTCAATGTTCACGTTGAAGGGGAACGTTAGGGCTATCAACATATGACTGAGCAATGTCGGGTTGAGTCTCAAAGTAATCTTGTATAGGCTTTGCATTGTATTGTATAGAAGAGTAATATACAATATAGGCTTTGAGATCATTGTACTAAGGTGGACTAAAATGTTTAAAAATATTTGGAGCGATACACTAATTGATTGGTGGCATCACAGGACATGCAAATGTATAATTGACTTAATTGCTTTTGCTCAAAGACCTAAACGTTGTGTAGGAAATCCTTCTGTGTTTAGTATTGTCTATTCTGCACTATTTATCGACTTAATAGTCATAAACAACAGACAAACTCCCTTTCCACCATTAATATATGCATTGTTAAGGGTCATGAAAACCTTAAAGTCTGATTTCGCTTTTATATTAACTATTATAGGTAGCACAATCCGCATATGTATGCACTTTACATAGAATGTCCCCGTTCTAATAGTGTATTTGATAGGATTTAGCTTAAAAGAATCATACAACATTTGTTTGAGTTGTTCGTAAGTAATTATACGATTCACAAATAGGTATCTTATTTCATCTCTTATATAAGATTTACTATTGTTCGGTGTCATTGTCCATAACCCTTCGTGTTGTATAACTATTATAATAAAATCATCTATTCTTACATTTAATCAAGAAAAAATTGATAAATTTATGAAAATGATCACACTTTTAATCCAACTTTTCACCTTTTTGGAACAATAGCCAAAAAATAACTTTCAAAAAAAAGTTTTCAAACAATGCTTATTTTGTACTTTCGAATAAAGTCTGGTTATATACTTTTAAATCAAGCAACACTTTTAGATAAAATTTAACTTTATACTTTTGAATAATGTTTAAATTTTTTACTTTTGAGCAATACTTAATTTTATACTTTAAAACAATACTTAAATTTTCATTTTTGAACAATTTAATATTTTTACTTTTGAACAGTTTTTAAAATTTTAAACTAAACATATTTTTTTACTTTAGAACTATAATACAAATAATATTTTTGAACTACTCTAATTTTATACTTTTGAATTAAGTTAACAGGTTTAAAATATGTTTAAAATTTTGTAAACTTTTCGACGAGTTATTTTTTATTAAAAATTAACATATTCACAATAATATTATTATTTTCTAATATTTAAATCAAACTATAATATTTAAACTGTTATTTACATGCTCAAAAAGATAAAATTTCAAAAAAATTCATAGATTGGGTTATGCAACCGTAAATGCCATCTTTTTCCATTAAATTTTCGAGACCTTATAAGTTTTTTACATTGTTTTAGTAGAAAAGTTAAATTTAACAAATGACAGAGCAAGTTCACTAAAAATTATAGAGTTTTTTTAAGTCATGAGGCAATTTTATCCAAAAAAATAACTTTTAGTTTACTTAGAGAACAGTTTTTTTTTACGGTAGCCAATTTTAAATATTATTTTTAAAATATAATCATTTTCGTAAATTACCCTCTTTTTACCTTCATTTCCTACGCTTGTTACTAAAGGCCACATATCCCAATTTAATCCACCCAATTTCAATTCTACTTGTCACGTGTCCACTTTAATAATAAAGAGAAAATTTGATTCACATCTAGTAGCATAATTTTAATTAAGTACTTAATTTTTTTATAATCACATATTATACTCTTTAAACTAAAATACACATAATCCCCCCTTTCTTCTTTGCCACTTATACAATAATCTATAACTTAATCAAATATACAATTGATATTAATAATATACTAATTATCAATAATATTTATAACTTAAAAAATTTAGAATGTTATATAAACTATAAAACATAAAATTTAAAACGCAAAATTTAAAATAAAATGAAGTTTCAAGTCCTATATTCTAAATTTTAAAATTTATATTTCATATTTAAGTTTACCTTAATATATCTTGATGTACTGTCGAGCCTGGGGCTTGAGTTCGAATCCTGGGTGCTGATCTGAGTTGATTCACACATTATCTGTAAGAATTTAGGGTAGTCGAGATTTTATCCGCTCGTTTGGTACCCTCGGTCCGGGTAATTGTCGGTTTGTTTGGTAGTCTGAGGGGCATTTTTCTGGTTTAGGGTCTGGACCCTGTTCCTGTGACACTGCTTTTAATCAATCGAGGGTTTGGATTCCCTGTGACAAATCTCGGGACACGAATTTCACGGTATTGACTGACAAACAGAGATTCCTCATCTCAAAAAAATAATAAAAAATATTGTAGTCAATTCCTTGTTATGCTAAGTAAATTTGAAGGTTCCTTATAATTTTTTGATAGTTTTACATTACTACATCTATCTTATCAATATTTGCCTTTAAAAAAATAATTTCCACCAAAACTTTTATATAATATTAAATTTTAAAATAATGTTAAAAGTATATATTTTTTTATAAATTATTATGTAAAATTAATATAAAAATAATATAACTAATTGTTAATGCGAAATTTTGTATGTATATTAGTACTTAGAATTCATTAGGTTTTAGAAGAAATTTATTATATTTTATTTTTAAAAAAAATTTATTATATTTTACAAAAAATTTTATGCAAAAAGTTTTTTGACTTATTATAAAATTATGATTTAATATAAAAATATAGAATTTATTACGAAAATTCTCTAATGTGATGCTTGAATAAAAAATTCTATATTTAATATACACGGTTTGACAACCCACACTCTCTTCATTTTGTGTCAATTATCAAAATAAATATCACAAAACCAAAAATAAAATATCACTATATTTTCAACATCAATAATAATAATAAATTTTGCTAATAACTTTTTCCCCCTAACATACAGAGTCTTGCTGTTCAAGCATCTGAACTTGAGAAGTTATTTCCAATTCTGAAAATGATTTTTTTTTTTTTAAATTGTGACGATGAAGACAAATACGTGTGATGAGTAATCTCTGACCTGGTCAAGCTTGTGTCCATGGATTCTCAAATGCGTTGATTCTATCTTCATGCTCCTTTTTTTTTACGTGTCAATCCCCTACATCCCAATTCTTTCTTTCTCTGCAAACACGCAAAAAACTTCGCCATTTTCCTTACCTAGTTGGGGGATTCATTTCCTCCCTTTTTAACACAATGTCTCTCGTCATCTTCCTCGTATGGCTTGTTAGCATTCCTTTCTTCATCTCTTTTGCTCAACCCACTCCCCCTGAAGGTAATGTTATTTCGCTATTGATTGGCTTAAATGATTTAATCCTCTCTTGTTGCATACATTTGTTTTGAAAATATTTCCTGAAATTGGTCTCTACAAGAGGGATTCCTTGGTTCTGAGATTTCATGCAGAATTTGATATTGTGTGATGTTGCATGGCCAACTTAGTGCAGGTTTCCTCTTAAGCTGCGGTGATTCGACCGAGAAAACTATAGGCAGTCTGACATTCGTTCCTGACGAAGATTTCACATCGATTGGAAACTCAATAACTCTAAAATCACCAGATTTGTTACCCATATTGTCAACGCTGCGATTTTTTACAGAAAGCGCCAGAAAATATTGCTATGCGTTTAATGTGACCGAAGGAGGGAAATATTTGGTTAGAACGACGTATTTTTATGGGGGCTTTGATGGAGGGACGGAGCCACCTGTGTTTGATCAGATTGTTGATGGGACGAAATGGAGTGTTGTCGATACTGCTGAGGATTTTGCTAATGGGCTAAGTTCCTATTATGAGATTGTTCTGGCTGCTGCAGGAAACAGTCTAAGTGTCTGCCTTGCAAGGAATAACAACACGACTTCGCATCCGTTCATTTCAGCTCTCGAAGTGACGAAGCTTGAAGATTCAGTGTATAATTCCACGGATTTTAATAAATATGCACTTAGTACTGTTGCCAGGAGTAACTTTGGAGATGATGTGAACATTAGGTATCCGTTTTTCGTTAAACTTGATTTTGATTTTCTTTGTCTAAATAAATCAATTTCATATTATTTTGGTATAGAACATAACAACTATTATATTTTGGCTAAAGGTTGATTAATTAAGGCCAAAATGTAGAGCACTAGAGGGTATACATTTGCACAAAAGAGCTACAAAAGATTAGACTGGTCATATTTGGAAATTGGTTTCGAAATTGTTTATATACAAATAATTTATCCTCATTTGGCAATTAAACATATAGTAAGAAAAGAAAAATGGAAAATGCTTTACTATGAGCTTGGGGGAATTCTGATATTGAATATATAAACATTTGAACCTAGTTTTCCAGATGATCTATTCAACCGAATGTGGCATCCGTTTAAGGATCTGAACCCTGTTGAAGCTAGCAACTCCAGGGTGAACCCCGAAGATTTTTGGAACAAGCCACCAGCGAAAGCATTCTCATCATCAATCACAACAAGCAAAGGAGAGCCACTACACATCCAGTGGCCAATCGGTCCACTTCCTAGTAGCAAATACTACATTGCACTCTATTTTCATGACAACCGGTCCCCGAGCCTGGATAGCTGGAGAGTCTTCGATGTTTCTGTAAATGGGAATACTTACTACGAGGATCTTAATGTCACAACCAATGGTGTCACTGTTTATGGAAATGAATGGCCCCTCTCTGGGCAGACCAACATTACCTTGACTTCTGGAAATAACATGCATGTTGGACCAGTAATCAGTGCCGGTGAAATCTTTCAGATTCTTCCTCTTGCTGGAAAGACTCTCCTTGAAGATGGTAGCACTTTTTATTTTTATTTTTCTTCTTTCTGTTTCTGACTGTAGCTTTATAAGAAAATGATCATTATCTTGTTGGTGTTTGTTTTGCTAATAGCGATGGTAATGGTAGAGTTGGCTACACAATTTGAGAGTCCACCTCCTGACTGGATTGGAGATCCTTGCCTGCCTGCTGAGAACTCATGGATTGGAGTTTCATGTTCTGAGGATAAACCTGCAAGAGTTGTTGCACTGTAAGTTAATTAAATCACTTCATCTAGTCTCTTTGATACAAATATTTATTCTGGCAGCAACATGTTAAGGATCTGTCAACAAATTATCATCTTTATGCTCGAGAAATCACATTCGTAAATCAATTTAAAACCCAAGCTGCATATATGAAGTTTATCATGGTCCTGTACCTTGCTTATTTATGTACCACTGTTAACAGCAGAATTGCTACAAGGGAAAAATACCATATCCCCTCAAAGAGGGATTGCTTGTGCAATTTTAGGGGAAATTACCATAACCCCTTTTTGAGGGAATACTTGTACAATTTTAACTAGGATTCTGGTTCATTATGATTTAACTTTGGGAGATTCTGTTTCTTGTTAAATGAAGGGATGTTACAAGTCTTGGGCTATCTGGGACTCTACCTGAAAGTGTGGGCAATCTAACTGCACTCAAGCATCTGTAAGTAACTAAGCTATTTCGTAATGCTACCAGACTAAACTGGTCTTTTATTGCTCATTGACGATCATAAATGTTAACTGGTATGATCCATATACAGTTGGCTTGGTGGCAACAAGCTCTCAGGTACCATTCCAGAGATGTATTTGTTAGTCGAGCTAGAGACTCTGTATGTTCTTTCACAAAATGTTTTCAGCTCCCTTTCTTCATAAATTTTATTTCTCAGTTTCCTTTGAATTATGCACAATGCATTGAACAGCTTGTATTTATAACGATGAAGGCATTTGGAAGATAACCAGTTCCAAGGACCGATTCCTCAATCATTGAGCCAACTTCCAAATCTTCGTGAGATGTAAGTTTTTGGACATTGAGGAGAAGTTACCAGAAATATTTTTTTAATACAAATACACACATATAAGTATATTTTCAATTATAGCTAACAAGCTAGTTTGGTGACCTGACTTGATTGACAGATTCCTTCAAAACAACAATCTTGATGGGCAAATCCCTGATGACCTACAGAATAGAAGTGGGTTGAATATTCAGTAAGAATTTCCACGGGCTTGGTTTGAAGATTGTTTTAATAAGAATGTTTTCATATGCGTATCCGTCATCTACTCAAATAAATAGCTTAGCTATAAATTTGCTTGGACTCCCTGCAGCCTATGACAAGCTTTATTGACCTTTGAATGATTATTCTATTTTTATTTCAGGGTGTCTCCTGGAAATCATCTTACAGAATCAGCATAATGCTAGCGAAGAAGGGTGAGAGATAGCAACAAGAATTTTAATAACTTATTAGGATGTAATTGGTAAACTTTTGGTGATATCATATAAGTTCAATGATGGTAGGAATTCTTGTTGATAGCGGACAGAGAGAGAGACGTTGGTACCATTTCACTTCTTTGCTATGAGAATGTCTGCTTGTTTCCGTTGCTTCAATCTGAAATTATTATATTAAATGTTATCCTTTAATGGCAAAACTATATCAACAAATTGACTGCAGCAAAATGAAGAATGTACTCTACACACGACTAACATATTGAACATCAATTGACTGTTGATGAAGCTATTGCAAAGGCACAATGCAGATGTTTTAAAGTGATGCTCTTTTTTGAGAAATCAGTGTAATTTATACTTCATAATCGCCTATTTGATACATTTCTTATAGCAACTAGTATCAATAATTTACATTAAGGCCTAAAGACCTTCATTTGACAAACTCCTTGTTCTTTTGAAAAAGGCTCTAACAAAGGCCAGTATGGCCAGTAAAGCTTGGGACTTGAGCACAGAATTAGAATGATGAAATCATGCAGTAGTTCCGCTTCTTGAGAATGTTCTTTCTTCTCGCACTTGAGCACAAATTCATAGATGAAAAGGAAGCTAGATACTAAACTTCTACAGGTTTGAAGGAATTCACCAGTGATTATTCTTAAATAGCCGATCAGTCCACTGCTTGTTTTTAGCCAATTCCTGCAAACTGTATCAAACTGCATTCAGTTAAAGACTTGCGTACAAAAGTATAGCAGGATGCTATTCTATGTACTAGACTTTGCCTTGTTTTGATACCAACAAAGTGTGGCTTTAGCCTCAAGCTCAACTAAAGTCCGAATTTCCCAGAGAAGCAAGGATTTATTTCAAATATTTGGAAAAATTACTCCACATGCACCAATTCCAAATTATTTTTACTGTTATAAAAAAATAAAATTAAATACCAGTAACTGGTCAAATACACTTTACACATCCAAGGCATAAAGAAGAGATGGAAAAACAAAAGTGGCCCGGGACTAATCTTCCTATGGTAAATCCACATCCCGCTTTGATGGATGCGACTTCAAAACCTCAGGCAGACTGTTGTGATTTTTACCTGTCTCTCTTGCGCCAATCGCAACTTGTATAATTTAATGTACCCAATAAGCCATGTAAACTCTCTTCCCTTCTCTTCAATGCCTACCGCCTCGTTCCGTTGTTTCGCCACCAACGACCTTCCTGCCGGCCCCACGTCCCTAAGATGGCCCCACTTCCCCTCGGCAGCTGACATCAGCATCTTACGCGTCCGGGAATCCGAGGGAGCCTCCGCTGCTGGTGTCAGTGGCGTCGGTAACGGCAGTGTAAAAGTGAATGCGGGGGAGAAGAAGTGGTCGAGAAATAAAGAGAGTTACTTGACTGATGACAGTGAACCGCTTCCTCTTCCCATGACTTATCCTGATACTTCTCGGGTCTCACCTGAGGAGATTGGTAAGCGGTTGAGATGTGACCCTCATGTTCAGGTCCTGCTCATTTTCCATTGTCTTTCTATTACTAATCTTGTCGTTAAGATAAAACTTCTACGCATATGGGTTTTGTGCTTCATGTTTGTTGTTGTGTTCTTGAGTTTTGCATAGCACAACAGGTGGTGGATTAGTTGGAATTGGCATTTTTTTCAGTTTGTAATATGGTTATGACGTTTTAGGAGTTGGGTGGGTAAGGTTTTGTTTTGAGGGGTGAAATGTAAGGGCAATGATTAGCTGGATTAATTATTGGGCATGTTTGATGACCATGAAATAGGAGGAAATGAAAGTTTAGGACTTGCATTTGCTAAGCGAATATATTCTTTCTTCATTTTGGGGTCTACTAAGCGTTAAACTTGAGGAACCTTGACACAAGAATCTTAGATTTGAGTTGGACACCATCTTGAACCCAAAAGCTGAAGCCAGTGTGCATTATGACCCAAGTGTTGTTTACACTGTCCTGTCCTTTCTAAATATCCATCCAATGTATGATTTGCACACTCATGAATGAAAGTCAACATCTGAGAAAGGCTCAGTGATTGTAAGAAAAGACGTCATTATTTCCTCTTCTCTAGTTTCACAGCCAACTAATGGAGCCATTTCAAGTTCCTTGTGATCAACTAACAAATGCACATGTAAAAATCACATAGTTTACTATTGCAAAGCAAAGAGAAGGTGATAAGAACCGGAAAGAAACAACCAGGAGAGGGAAGATAAAGGAAAACTAGAGTTGAGATAAACTTGTAGATAAACTTGCAGAATTTTAAGGAAGTTGAAATTCTTCCTTTGGTGCAACTGATGGGCTGAGTAGACCCAGAAAAT
>JAVXUL010000015.1:410870-435186 GCA_035590515.1 Trichilia minutiflora | reverse complement strand
AATTCCTTCCCATAAACTTTCACTTTATTATTTTCAGTCGCTTCAAGCCCATCTACGTTCTCAAACAAGCAATCTTGAAACTCAGTCACAAACTTTCTATACTCTGAATCACTAAAGAACTTCAAAGCCCAGACCCCGTTATTCACAAAGTCAATTCTACGTTGATCTCCAAACATTTTTAACTGCATTTCTGTAGAAACCTTAGCCCTAACTTTTGACCCAACTTTCAAAACCCAAAACCCATCTCCACCATCCCATTTTCCCCTCTCTTCATCATCATCAGAGCCATCCCCACCGCCGATTTTGTTTGTTTTGATGAAACTATAAGATGTGAGTTTATCTGATATGATCCACTTAGCTTTTGGCGTGTTTCCTCCAATATGAAGATAAAGCTTAACTGGGTTTTTAAGATTAGGATTTTGGGGATTTTGATATTTGAGTTTAAGTGATTTCAACCTGGCGTCTACTTCATCGAGAGAATTTAGGGTTTTGGTACCTGGTTGTGATGAAGATGAACTTGTTTCTTGTGCGTCCTCGTATTGGGATGATTCTCCTGATTCTGATTCTTCTTCATACTCGGAGTCTGAGATATAGTCTTCGCGGCTTTGAGAGGTGCCCATGCTTTGAGCTTTTTACTAGGAATTTCAGAATTATTGTTGAGGAAATGATTGACAGAAATCAAAACTTCAGTCTTGATGAAATAATTCTGTTTCTCGCAGTATTGATTCGAATGCCGTTTGAAAGGGCAATTACGGAATTGAACGGGTATTTATAGAGGATTTTGTCACCGGCTATCACCGGTTTACTACTTTATGGACTTCCTTATTTCCTTTTTAAATAAATTATAAAGATTATGATAATATTTTAATTAAATTAATTCCTGTCAATAATATTCTCCCTAATTATGGCAAGTACGTTTTAGGAGGATGCTCCATGTACTATTATCAATAAGAGATAGGCGGTGCTACTGACGACACCCTATTTGATACTTTTAAAACCCCTTTTAAAATATAATTATTAAAATAATACATATGATTCTAATAACAAATCCCTTCATTTCAAAAATAACCTTATACTTATTTTGTTTTTGATGTTTCTATTTCTCTCTATTTTATACTTATTTCTGAAATTCTCCATTGATTTTTACATTCTCAAGAAAAATAAAGAAAATAAATCGACAAATAAATTTGAAAATATCCTTTAATAATATTATATAGAACTTAAATGTAAGTGTTATAGAAGTAGTTTATTGTGAGAAATATGGAAAGATCATACTTTAATGAATTATATTTATAAATAAATCAAATATCATCACTTTTTTTTCTCAAAAAACAAATATCATCATACTAAATGAGTAATTTAAGTAGATTTTTTTAAAAAAAAGTGATTTTGATGGTAATAATAAATTTTCAATGTAGACAAATGAGTAGTGAAAAATAGTTAATAATAACAATCTTTTTTTTTTTTATTTTGAAAATTTTAAAAAATATAGAATCCTATTTTCATGATAATAATATTTTTTAAAAAAATTATCTTTAAATAGGGATAACAGTGGATCATATTTTTTTCGAGTGTTCAACCCTATCTAACCATAGAAAAGATTAAAATAATGAAAAAACAGATTAGAAATGGGTTTAAGTATTAAAAATAAACTCATGATGGGTTCAGATTTATAATCTTAAGAATCTACTACTTAAACCTGCATACAAAATAAGATTTTATATTAAGGTACTTGTATTTATGAAGAATTAGAATGTTTCAAATTTAATTATAATGTATGTATAATTTATATGGATTATATATCATGTATAGACTTTATTTAAATTCTTATTAAGATTTTTATTATTATATTTATATAATTAAAAAATAATTAAACAAATATTTATACTAATACCGAATAATATACAAATATTATTAATTAAATTTAAAATCTGTATAAAAAATATAGATATATATCTAAACGGATTTAAATTTGAATACATTATATATAAATCAGTACGAAAATAGATATAATATTTTTTGCAAATATCTTACCCGTTGTCATCCCTATATTTGAAGGGTTTACGGGAGAAAATGTTAAAAATGGAGGCCTAAAAGAAATTAGAGAGATATAAGGGCAAAAATGCAAAGCTTGATTGTTTTCTTTTCCATTGCGTAATGCCCACCGGCTATCACCAGTAACCACGTTACGTTCGATAGCGTTGATCGAACGCAACGTGTTTACTTCGTATCGAAGGGAATTAAAGCATACGGTATAACCGTATGCTTTGCTTTCCGTGTTTTAAAAGGTTCCGCATCGGAATACCCGAAAACGCGATTAAGCATCAAATTCTGTGAGAATTTCTACTTCATAAAATATTAGGGACCGACATGATGTAACTTTGAAATCGGATCACCAACTGTTATTTTATAATTCAAAAAAATTATTTTGTGAGCCAAAGACTTAGATTATTAAGCTATGCATGAATATAAATATTTTTAGATAAAAAGAAATTGAATTATAATGTTAGGGAAAGGCTAAATTTGGTTCAAATTATGGAGAAGATAAGTGAAAAAATAATGTTTAAAATGAATAAAAAGTGCACATATGTTACATATCTACCTATGGGATTTTGCAGAGAATTTAATATATGGCCAGAAGGAAGCTCATAATCTTTTTGTAGCTATTCAATAATTTGGGTTAATATACCTTGGAACATTATATAAAATGCAGGAAGTAGCCAACGATGTTAATAGTTGACAATGAAACTGTAATATAATGTTCAGCGTATCAATTTAAGTTTACAGTTATCGAACAGAATCGTCAATCAGAGTTTCATACAACTTTTATATTGTGTCTAACTATATCCTAGGTGTCATTGCAGACAGCTTATACCAACTTACATTACTTCCCTCAGAAGAAAAAGCCACATGGAAATCCCAGAATACCAATCTACTGAAAGAGTGGAAATGATAAGGAAATATAACGAAGGAAAAATAAAGAAGAATAAACTTCCCTTCTCACAAGGCATCGCGAGCAGCAATCCGACATGTAATTGCATCTGCAAGTGCGGATATACCCAGTTCTGGGCCAGATATTTTATAATGCTGAAGGAACATGAAAAGAATGGGTCAGCAATAGCGGAAAGCAGCATCAAGACAAAGGATAATGTATGATTATGATCGACAGTCCAAGATTACTGCAGTAAGTACCAACATTCCAACAAACCTTTTGTATTTGGGTTTGATTTGCTCTCCCTTCCAGCTCTTCCAGACCAATTTCCTTGCCATTGATGAGCTTCCCCACAGCTTCCATCTGATTTCATGCAAAATATTATTGCAACCACAATAACTGATGTCTTAAGATATGCTAACTATGCATAATGCAGTCTCACCTCATCAGGGGAAGCATTGAAACGAGCCGCAAGTACATAATTTGAGCTATCAGAGATGCCACATCTTTTCAAGGATTCTGTAATCTAAAGAAAATGGATGCCAGAATCAGTTAGTTACAAACAACTAAAAACTTGATGATCGAAAGGATGGCAAAACAGTGAAAAAAGATTACATGCTTAGATCCTGAGTAATTGTAAACAAGCTCAGAATGAGGAGTGCGTGTTGTTAATGATTCCCGTGACTTGGCCAATAGTGTCTTATGTGCAGCCGCTAGAACAGGGAAAACATCTGGGATCTGTCTCAGTTGACAGAAACAACATTAGAGAAACCCCAGAAACAATGCAGGAAGAAAAAGATCAGTTGGAACAAAATACGGTTGATTTCCTTATAAGGAACCATACAAGTGATGCATTAAGAAAGGCAGCTTCTGGTTCCAGTGTCCCGGCCTGCATAGCATCTACGAGGTCCCTGCATGATAATTAGCATATCAGGAATTGCAATCCACACATAAAATCTCCTAAACTTTTATTTACTATTGCTCAAAATTCCATTAGCGTACAGTAGTTTTTCTTTTATGAGAACAACAAAATTTCCATTTGAAATAGCTCTCAAGGACGAAACTGTTTTTTCTGATTAAAAAAAGAACAGAGATAGAGGAAAGAAAGAGCTGATAACGTTTTAATCTGCAATCCCCTGAATGGTAAGTAAATTCATATCTTAAACTTCATAACATAGCTGCAAGATAAGAAAATATTTCCCAATGAAACATTGCTAATGACCTCTGAAATGGTGTACATCAAAAATAAGAAAACTTCCTCGGTTCACAAATTTAAAAAAAATCAATAAATTTCACAAAATGTAAAAAAAAAGAAAAGAAAAGAAAAAGAAATAACTCTACCATTCCAAATTAAATTACACATTTATAACCACACAAAGAATTAAAAAGAGAACCATTACAGCTTCAATTACACATTTATCCACCACATACAGATATACAAATGATAAAACATACTCCATATGCATAGACATCAAGAAAGTAGAAACTTTTGTAACGTAAAAGCTTAAACATGATCCATTACTAAAAACGTGTTATATCTTCATATATCTATATAATATAAATGAAAAAATAAAATTGAACACTGTTCTTTCTTTTTTTCCCCTCATTTTGAGTTAAAACAGAGAAAGAAGTCTGTACTTGGAGTTGGTGACATCGGCGAAGAGGGAAAGAGAGAGAGTGCTTCCATTACTGATCTCAAACACTTTCATGGTTGCTACTTAGAGTTGCCCTGCTGAAAAATCAAACCTCGAACGGAAACTAGGGTTCTAAGCGAATTAAATTACTTGCGACAAAATTCCAGCGTTTCTTTTTTTATTAACCCGCTTCGGAAGGATACCGAATACCCAACCGGACTTGCACTAAAACGCACCGCTTAGTGAAAAACCAGGTTTCAAAAATAGATAAATAAAATATAAATATAGGTAAGTCTGAATCTCTTTAATAAATATCTACAGGTAAGTTTGAATTCCCAACCCTGAGCTGGGCCAAAACCATTTTAGTCCATAAGAAATATACCCTTGTGGCATTTCATCAAAAATTTCTCAAATCCAATAAAATAAGGAATGTGAAAATCACATTTATAGGAATACCAAGGAAAAATTGCTTCCATGGGACACAAGAAAAGGATATAATATCATGACATTGCCAAAAACCAAGAGGAAACAAAGAATGAGTTTTGTAACTTGTCAAGAAATAGTGCAAAACCCAGATTCACCACCCACATAACAACGTTATTTTAGGAACATAAATTGTGCAGCATGAATTGAAGAGAGAGATTAATATTATCATTGACTAGAGTCATCTTAAACAAAGAGTAATAAAAGGTAAAATAATTTACCAACAAGACATTTTAGATTTTAGACAAGTTAGACTATACCCATCAAAATCTTTGAGACGTCTTTAGAAACAACATCATAAAAATTACTTTCGATGACAATCTCACCGTAATAGAATTTATATTTAACGATGATTCCTCTTCAAAAATCGATCCCTTATGCAAACATCTACAAAGAAATGTTTATTTTATTATGTACAACCACCACTATGTATTTTTGTTATTTAATTATATTGAATAAGTAAATAATGATTGCTAATGTTGTTATCATGTTGTTTAGTTGAATAAATCAAGTTAGTTTTGATTAAATTATTAGTAGATAGGTTTATATTTAGGAGATGTTAGTTTTTCTCCTTATTGCTAACTGTCTTATTATTTCTTAATGTAATTAAGGCTTGATTATAAAAAACACAAATAAATTTATCTCTAATGCTTTTTTTTTCTTTCTTCTACTAGTATTCTTCTCCCTTCCAAATTCTACGCATCAATTGGTATCAAAGCTATACGTTGCTATAGATACTCAATTCCAAAATTAGGTTAGCAAAATCTTGGCTTGTCATGAGTCATATTTTCATCAATTAAATGATACACTTCAAAAAATTATGACCATTCTTAAAACTCTTAACTCTTCTCATAACCTAATTCCAACTCTTACGATGGTTGTCAACTATAAAGCTTCTCAACCCTTTAACCATAAACTTTTCGCAACTATTGATCTGCCCATCATTCGTACACTTATGAAGTGGGATATCCCTCCAATCTATGATAGCTACTATGAGAATTTTATATATTGTAATTTTTTTATAATTTACGGTATTTATCTCAAAGTATTGGAGCATTATGGTTTCCATGGGAACCAAAAAAATCTTTTGAAGTGTTACATTAATAAAATTTTAATATCTTCTATTAAAATTTGTATGACAAAAATGCCTGTATATTCAAAATATCTATTTCAATAAAATGGTCAATTACACTACTTGTCTTATGTAGACACTTCAAATTCAAGGATTTCATTCTTGAGGACAAGGATTCTTAAGGGAAAGGGAATGTTACGTGCAAGCATCACTACATACTTTTGTTATTTGAATATGTTGTTAACATTCCCTACATACGTATTCAAATAACAAAAGTATATAGTGATGCTTGCACGTAAGGATATCAAAAAGTTGACCTGTATTTTTTATCATTATGGCTTCGTAAGGATATCAAAAAGTTGAAACACAACTAGCCCACTCTGAGCTGATAATAATAGATATTGAGACGCTAAATTTGCTCTTAAAATTGCTCTAAAATTTTAATTATGTCCTTAATTTTACATTTTATATTTTTGATCTATTTTTTATTGTTGATGTGCAACGATAATATTACTTACAATTGACTGGAAGTTCAATAGATACAACAATGTTATGGTCAGATTTTGTTAAATTTTATAGTCATTTTAGTTTAGTTTTGCATCCAATTTTTCCCCATATCACAAATTTCCTTTCCTTTGGAGTTTACTCTGTTTAATTCCTCAAAATTCATAAGTCACTCAAATTTTTTATCATGCTTTAAACCACTGAGTTGACATTAAGACCACGCTATTCAGTGCAATAGTCAAGCAACTTTATTAATATAAATAGAGGATTAATTAAGCTTAAAAACCTAAAATGTGAATGCAACGTATGAGCTAGGGTAAAGATCTTATAATCCAAAACAAAATCTAAAAAGCTATATTTCTATTGTAAAAATGATGAATATCTACTTTTTATGTTTCAGAGCCCTAGTGATGAGGAATTGACACCTAATTTATCCATAACGCCAGCCAATTTTTTCACACTGCAAGATAATTCAAATCCTGATGTCTTGTTGATAAAGTTCAAAAAAAAATTAAAATATAAGTTCAATGAAAGAGCATATGTTGAAATTTAAGAAAGTTCAAACAACTTGAACAAACATTACTTTTAGATCTACGAGGAGAAACTATTCTTTTTACACATTTTGAAAGCCTAATACACATTAATGCAATTTGGATGCAAATACTACCGACAAGAAGTACAAACAACAACAAGCATATGTCACATTTTGCTCATGTGTAGGTCAAATTTGAGCACACACAATAGTCTCATAATCGACATCAAGTATTTCGAACTTTTCAAAATACTTTAAGACTCCCTAGAATATTTTGGAACACTCCAATACTCTCTAGAACTCTCCGAAATACACTAAAGTTCTTCAAAACACTTCGAAGCACTTTACAACCTCTAGAATATCCTAGAGCCTATTAGAACACATCAAAATACTCTGAAACCTTCTAGAATCTTTAATCCCTCCTAGGACATATCAAGCTACTCAAAATTTTTTTAGAAGGATACTATGTCTTTAAGCTTCTAACACCTTTTAGGCTAGAGATTGGTTAGAAGTATATAGAAGCAATATAAGAGCCAACCATTTAGCTCGGTTTTAACCACACAATGTAATGGATCTCAACTATAAATAGGGAACTACCCCACCTTTCTTTTGTAACCATCCACAAGAACACAAGTATATGATATACATGTACATGAGTGTATATAAGATATTTGAGTTAATAAAATTTACATATTTTCCCACAAGTGCTTTTTGTGTGATACCATTGTGCAACTTTTATTTTATCTAGCTTATGTGTGCCTATATCCAGTTAACTTACAGGCTGAACTTAGGCATTTACTCGTAAGTATTTGGCTAAGATTGTATGGTGTGTTTAGTCTAAGTCTCTAAGCTTGTCAAAGTTGGTATCAGAGTATAGATCACTAGTAGTGCTACCCAATGACGACTCAATCTAACATTGTTAGCCAACAGGTTAAAGAGACAGAAGGCCCACGGTGCTAGTAAAAAGAAGAAGAGCACTTCGGGGGTAGCTCAATAGACGTGCTATCAGCCATGGAATCTTAATTAGTCAAGATAGAGTTAACAATTGTCAATATTTTAGATTGGAAGGATGACACTGGAACACAAATTGAGGAGCTTAAAGAGGAGCTTAGGGAAGATATACAAGGTGCTCTCAACTAGTCTATGAACATTCTTACCAAATAGAATGATGCCTTTAAGGAGGCCATGTGAAAAGAGATAAATGAGCTCAAGAGAGAGTTCTTATCATGTAAAGTAGCCATAGGGGTAGATTGCTAGCCATGTCACCTAAGCACTTACTCGAGGATTCCAAGACAAAATTTTAAGGGAACAAGATCAGCGACAAGTAGGGATAACTTCTTGTAGAGAATAGAACAATACCTTTAAGTTATAAACATCGAGGACGATGCTACCAAGGTAAACACTATCATCATGTACCTTACTAATATTGTATTATTATAATGGAAACGTGGGTGCGATGATGTGAGGCGCGAAAATGCTACCATCAAACATTGGAGGAGTTCTAATTGAGAGTTTAAGTAACAATTTTACCATGAATACATTGAAGATGAGGCCCAAACTAAGTTACATAGGCTCATGTAGCGGAGTGAGATGCGTCAGTTTGTGTGTAAGTTCTTGGAGCTCATGCTCTAAATTTCAAACTTTGGGAAAAGGGAAGACCTCTTGATATTCATAGATGGCTTGAGACTACAGATAAATAAAAGCTACAATGTTATGG
The DNA here is from genome assembly GCA_035590515.1 of Trichilia minutiflora. NCBI lineage: Eukaryota > Viridiplantae > Streptophyta > Magnoliopsida > Sapindales > Meliaceae > Trichilia > Trichilia minutiflora. Next base: position 426,312 of record JAVXUL010000015.1, on the reverse strand, counting down.
AGTTTAAGACTTGACAAAAATCATGACTATTAGAGAATCCTTGGTAAACCCATAACTGTTGTAGTATCCTTGATGGAATTCAAAAAGTTAGATAAGTTCAAGTCTTTCAAGACTAAGAGCAAGGGTAAAGGTGGGGAAAATAAGGGTTGATTGTCCAAGAAAGGTAGCTCGAAGCCCTCATCACAAAAAAAGAAGTTTATCAAGAATAGAGACAAAAAAAGGAATAACTGGCATATTTTTTATACTAGGACCTACACCAGGTGTGAGATTGCCCTAAGAGAGAAAAGCTCTCTACCATAACCAAGAGCAGGACCAAGAAACCATGAAACATGTTTTTACAATGTTAGGAGTGTTCAAAATCAAAAGGTGCAGAAAGAGGCAAAACTTAATGTTTATAGACATATCAGTGGCAAACAGTCGCATGAACTCTTATAACACTTAGGCATCGAATTTGTTTATATCTAAATGGACTATTGCGAACCTTAGTTTAAAAGTAGAGAAGGAAAACAACTGGATTAAGACCGTTAACTCTAAGCTTCAGTTTGGGGATTGACACAACAAGGAGACCATTAAGGTAAGTCTAGTTGATGACTATAAGCTAATTATTAGCCTAGACTTGCTTGATCGCATTAGTGCACTTCTCGTGCCTTTTGCCAATTATGTTTGCATGTTAGATCCCCGTTGCTAATACGTTATGCTTATCAAATGAGAGTTAGGGCTGACCACTAAGGTACTATCAGCGATCCAGCTAGTTAAGAGATTGCTCTATAACTCACAAACCATAACATCATTCATTATGCCAAGGAGGGGAAGACCAGACAATTTTAGCTTAAGAAAAGGTGGAGAATAAGTCACCAAAAGATCTCTTAAAGCTATTACCAATTCTCAAGCATCCATGGGAGAGCGTCTCGATGGACTTCATTATGAGGTTACTAAAAGTGGATGGTTTAAGAACCATTATGGTTATAATTGATAGGTGTTTCAAGTATAAAACCTTTGCAATGACCTGATCTTAGAGGATGGGGAGTGATATAGGTATAATAAGGCTTGAACAAGGAGTGACTCCCAGTAGGTTACTAGGATGACTAAGGATAGAAATGAATTAAGTCTTATGTTAGATTAGGAGAGAAAATTACTGGATTATATATGTGGAGTTAGACTCAATTTGTTAACAAGATGTTTGAGGATAGATGTTAACCCATTGTTAAGAACAAATCATTCAGCTCTAAAGGATTAGACCAAAACGAATAATATCAGAGATATTATTGGGCTAAGTCTTATAATTTGACATCAGAGCAACTCTCCTATAGTTTAATGGTCGAGGCCAGGGGACGAATTAAAGAAAGCTGGTGGACATATAGCAACCCAGTCCTAAAGGGTGGAGAATGGGACCAGGACAATAAGACTTGAGCAACGAGTGGCTTCTAGTAGGCTATTAAGATGGCTGGGGTTAGGAATAAATAAAGTCTTATATTGGAATAAAAGAGAAAGTTACTGAATTATATATATAAAGTTAGATCCAAGTTGTTAACGAAATCTTTTGATATGAGTGTTGATCCATTACTAAGAATAAATCTATACGATCTTAGTCAAAGTGGAAAATATTATTAATAACGTTAGACCAAGTCTTACAACCTTTATCCTAGTCTCAAAAGATTGCTCAATCGAGGAGGCAGCCCGATTGTTCCTTGAAAATATTCCTTAATCAATTGTGAGTGATAAAGACGGATGATTCTCTAAATGTTTTTGGATGGAGCTATTCAAGCTACATAAGATTGACTTAAAGTTTTTTACGATAATGCATTCTCAAACTGATGGGCAGATGAAGAGAATAAATACCTTATTAAAGATATATCTTAGGCACTATATTGGTGCCACTAAACATGACCGGCCAAAATGAATGGATATGACCTAATTCTCTTATAATCTTCAGCATAGTGAGGTTGCAAATCAGAGTTTGTTAGAGATTGTGATGGGCAGCAACCACTCACTTTCGGCACTATTGTCATGGTCCTCGACCATGCTTATTTATGTACTATTTGTTAACAGTAGAATTGCTACGAGTATTTTTCCCTTGGAAAAATACCAAAACCCCTCGAAGAGGGAATACTCGTACAATTTTTGGGAAAAATACTATAAGGGACATACTTTTACTAACTAAGATTCTGGTTTATTATGATTTAACTTTGGGAGGTTCTGTTTCTCCTTATGTGAAGGTATGTTACAAGTCTTGACCTATCTAGAGCTCTACCTGAAAGCGTAGGCAATTTAACTGCACACAAGCATCTGTAAGTAGCTAAGCCATTTTAGTAATACTCCCAGACTAAACTGGTATTTTATTGCTCGTTGACGATAATAAATTTTAACTGGTATTGTCCGTAGGCTTGGTGGCAACAAGCTCTCGGGTACCATTCCAGAGACGTATTTGTTGATCACGCTTGAGACTGTTTGTTTTTTCACAAAAAAGTTTTCAGCTCCCTTCGTAAATTTTATTTCTCAGTTTGCTTCGAATTATGCGGAATGCATTGATCCGCTTGTATTTATAACAATGAAGACATTTGGAAGATAACCAGTTCCAATGACCGATCCCTAATCATTGAGCCAACTTCCGAATCTTCGTGAGATGTAAGTTTTTTGACATTAAGAAGAAGTTACCAGAAAGATTTTTTTAATACAAATACACACATATATTTAAATTTCAGTTATAGCTAACTAGCTGGGTCGATGACCTGACTTGATTGACAGATTCCTTCAAAACAACAATCTTGATCGTCAAATCCCTGATGACCTACAGAATAGAAGTGGGTTGAATATTCAGTAAGAACAACCACTACCTTTGTTTGAACGTTGTTTTAATAACAACGTTTTCATAAGTGTATCCATCATCTACTAAAATATATAGCGTAGCTATACATTTGCTTCATAAACAACTAAATCTGCTAGGCCTCTCTGCATCCTATGACAAGCGTTATGGACCTTGAATGATGACTCTGTTTTTATGTCAGGGTGTCTCTTGGAAATCATCTTATAGAATCAGCATAATCCTAGCGAAGAAGGATGAGATAGCAACAAAACTTTTAATACCAGATTAGGACGTACTTGGGAATCTTTATAAGTTCAATGATGGAAGGAATTCTTGTTGATAGGAAAGAGAGATATTAGTACCATTTCACTTCTTTGGTTTGAAAAAGTCAGCTTGTTTCCTTTGCTTCAATCTGAAATTATTATTATGAAATTTTATCCTTTAATCATAACTCTATATCAACAGACTGCAGCAAAATGAAGAAGGCCCTCTACACACAACTAACACATTGAAGATCAACTGACTGTTGATAAAGCTAATGCAAAGGCACAATAAAGATATTGTAATGTATTGTAATTTATACTTCGTAATGACCTACTTGACACATTTCTTAGAGCAGCTAATATCAATAATTTGCATTATGGCTTGAATGACTCTTTAAGATGGTCACTTTGATTTGACACATTCTGCGTTCTTTTGAAAAAGGCTTTAACAAACCAGTATGGCCAGTAAAGTTTCGGACCTAAGCACAGAATTAAAATGATGAAATTACGCAGTAATTCCATCTCTTGAGAATTTTCTTTCTTCACCCACTTGAGCATATATTCACAGATAAATAAGGAAGCTAGATACTCAAAGAATTGCGTCTTTAGGTTTGAAGGAAGGAATACACCAGTGATTATTCTTATATAGCCCACCAGCCTACTGCTTGTTTTTTGCCAATTCCGGCAAACTGTATCAAACTGCATTCAGTTAAAAGACTTGTGGTGTACAAAACTATATCAGAATGCTATTATGTGTTCTAGCCTTTGCCTTGTTTTGATAGCAACAAAGTATAGCCTTGGCCTCAAGCTCGACTAAAATCCGAATATTCTCAAAGAAGCCAAGTTTTATTTCAAATATTTGGAAAAATTTACTCCACGTGCCCCAATTCCAAATTACTTTTGTTTTTATTTATTTATTTATTTTTTGTGTATTAGAAAAATCTCAATTCATCCAACTCAAATTATAGGCCAAATAAATAAAGTGGTATATGATCCGATTTAATTGTCGATGATATTATAATAGAAGTGATCGATTATTATCAATTCAAAATCGAAGTTTAGCAGTCGTTCAATAAAAAGTAAGCCAAAGAAAAAATTCTTGACCTTTCATTCTTAATGTTTCAATAAAATATAAGGTTTGTGATTCGAACACAAAACTAATACTAAACAGTCATTCAATATATTCTATCACCGTACCATACTCTAAAGGTGATGATTATTTTTATCATTACTTAAAAACATAAAATTAAACTTATTAATAGTCAAATACTTTTACATAACTAAGATATTTAGGAAAAAATTGAGAATTAAATGAAAAGATAAAGTTTCTTTATGATATAAATTTATAATTGACATAAAATTTTAATTATAAATTTATATAATAAAAAGGTAAATAGTGTTATTAAGTTAAAACATTAAATACCGTTTTTTATTTTAAATCTTAATTATAATTATATAAATTTAATAAATAAAAAATTATATCTAAATTTAAGTAAAAAAAATTTGATCTATCAAATGGATAAGAAAATTGCAGATCCTCTTTGAAAAGTATTGTAAATACTATTATAATATTATAACTTAAGTGTCTTTATCACGATACTCTTTTTCTTTATTTCGAAGGATTAGAGTTGTGAAACTAAAAAAATAGAAAGAATACCATTTTTGCAAAATAAGCAAAAAATTCATCAGCTCAAAATTGCATGTGAATAGCATGATATTTTTTGAAGATGAAATTTCCTTTTTTGTTGTTAAAAGAAGAAGAAAAACAAAGGTGGGCCCAGTCTAATCTTCATAAATCCACATCCCCTTGATGGATGCGACTGCAAAACCTCAGATAGATTGTTAGGATATTCACCTATCTCTCTTGCCAATTACCGCTTGTATAATTTAATGTACCCAGTAAACCATACGAGCTCTCTTTCCTTCTCTTCAATGCCTACCGCCTCTTTCCGTTGTTTCGCCACCAACGACCTTCCTGCCGGACCCACGTCCCTAAGATGGCCTCACTTCCCCTCCGCAGCTGACATCAGCATCCGACTCGGCATGGACTCCGAGGGACCCTCCGCCGCTGGGGTCAGTGGTGTCGGTAACGGCAGTGTAAAAGTGAATGCGAGGGAGAAGAAATGGTCGAGAAATAGAGAGAGTTACTTGACTGATGACAATGAACCGCTTCCTCTTCCCATGACTTATCCTGATTCTTCTCCGGTCTCACCTGAGGAGATTGATAAGCGGTTGAGATGTGACCCTCAAGTTCAGGTCCTGCTCATTTTCCATTGTCTTTCTATTAGTAATCTTGTGTTGAGATAAAACTCCGATACATATGTGTTTTGTGCTTCATGTTTGTTGTTGTGTTCTTGAGTTTTGCTTAAAATAACAGCTGATGGGTTGGTTAAAATTGGCATTCTTTTTTTGTTTGTAATATGGGTCTTGATGTTTTAGGAGTTGGCTGGGGATAAAGGCTTTGTTTTGAGGGGGAAATATAAGGGAAATGATTAGCTGGATTGATTATTGGGTATGGTCGATTGCCATGAAAATAGGAGCAAATGAAATTTTAGGACTTTCATTTGCTAAGCGAAAATATTCTTTCTTCATTTTTGGGTTTTCTACTAAGCGTTAAACTTGAAGAACCTTGATAGAAGAATCTTAAAGATTTGAGTTGGACGTCATCTTGAACCCAAAAGCTGAAGCCAGTGCATTATGACGCCATCTTGAACAAAAGCTGAAGCCAGTGCATTATGACCCTAGTTTTGTTTACACTGTCCTGTCCTTTCTAGCTATCAATCTGATGTACGATTTGCACACTCTTAAGTGGAAATCAACAGCTAAGACAGTCTCCGAGATTGTAAGAAAATACGTCATATTTTCTTTTTCTCGTGTTTCACAACCAAATAACGAAGCCACTTCAAGTTCCTTGTGATCAACTAACAAATGCGTATGTGAACAATCACCTAGGTAACTATCGTAAAGCAAAAATTGGTTGAGAAGGGCATTTATTTCGGTTACTTCTTTGTATCAAATGATTAGTGCACACTGCAAGCTGAAACAATTCAACACCATTAGCTAAAGACAATATTTGTATGTTACGCCCAGTCACTGCCCAGTTGACGAATTTTGCATTGAGACTTCTTTTGTGCTTATATGGGTTCATCCCAATCTCAATACTTGAAAGTTGGTGTATGGGCCTGTGTACCACTCTTTATAACTGTGTATCTAATATGAGTGTGTGTGTCTCTCAGTATCTGTTTTTCTCTTTTCTTCGTTACATTTTCGACAGGCACTAATATGAGTGCTTTGTTGTTATTACTGTTACTGGAATTTCCGTTTTGATTTATTTCTGCAAATGTAGGATTGTAAGGAAGTCGTTTATGAATGGACTGGAAAGTGTCGAAGTTGTCAAGGGTCAGGATATGTGAGCTATTATAGTAAAAGCGGGAAAGAGATTATCTGCAAATGCATACCTTGCCTTGGAATTGGTATTTTTCTTCTTCTTTATAACTGGAAATTCAAAAACCATGAAATTTCAATTTGGTAAATTAAAAGAAGAAATACAAGTAGATTACTTTTGTCAGTCTTTAGCTTGGACTTCACTTCCTAATTTGGCTGAACTATAAGGGTCATGATGGGCATGATATACCCATTCACCAGTATTTCCCAGCTATTTGAATGCCAATAGAAGGTCCATTATTATTCTTTTATCGATGTGCAAAAGAACATTGTTCTCTTTCTCATGCACTCTTATTATGATTTTAATTATGGACTTCTTTCTTTCTCTTTAAGGAAATTGTGATTTTGTGGCTTTCAGTCTCATAATGGGAGATATTTTAATTTGACTTGGTTTATCCACATCTGGAAGGCAAACTAATATAGTTAAACTAGTTCAATTTTTTTACAAGGTCATCTTATTATTGTGACTAGGCCTTTTCTTTTAATATTTAGGTGCATATTTTACCATGTATGGTATGTCCTTTCTTCCAAAATAAGTGATTCAGCGCATATGTGAAAAGATAATAACCTTTTCTCATAGATTATTCTAGCTTTTTTAATAGAGTGACTTGGATGTAGAGATTTGTGGTTTTCCCCTGAATTGTTTGTAGACCTACAATAGTTTTCTTTATTTGTAAGCATGTTGAAGTACAGGGACTTCTATTTTCCCTATCTTGCTTCTCATCCTCAATATGTAACCTCTTAATTAGCAAGTATCTGTGAATATGAATTGTTATTGATGTAGCAGCTTTGGTTTAGATTCCTAGGGAGAAAACCAAAGACCAATTGAGCGAATTTTGTTTCAAATAATAGTATTTGACCCGAAAGAAAGACAAGAGTAGAAAGTTTGTGTACAAGCAGAGTTTATTCTTTTTTCATAATTTATTTTATTTTTGGGACTTAAGGAAAATATTATAATTTAGTTAAATTTTTTTTATTATAAATAGAATGCTAAAACCCTTGAGGAGAGTTTTTGACCCCTTTAATATTATTTTCTCTTAAAGTTAGAGATCTAACTCTTTCTTTGGTAGATTCTACGAACCCTTGAGAGTTATCATGTTTTTACTGCGTTAGTTTGGTATCAGAGCGTGATTTGTTCTTGATAATATCATGTTTCCTACTAAAAGAAATAGGGAAAACAATCATTTCAGTCACGTAAATGAAGGGATGCAGACCTTGTGGATGGTAGATCTCTATCTCGAAATATCTCAAAGAGATACAAGGAACTTGTTGTCTTTAAAGCTTGCACTATCCTAGTAAACAATCAGAGTAGAGTTGACAGTATGGGGCTTGCATTTAGGCCGCAGTCGATCGTTTGAAGAGGCTACTTTGGCAAAAAAATCTGTTGAGTGTCAACAAAATCATCTTTTCAAGATTGGAGGTAGAATTTATGGTAAGCACTGGTGATCGAGAAAAAACTATATTCATATAAATTTGGTTCATGATTTATGCTTGTCTATTATGAGGAGTACAAATGTTTATAGAGGAATTATTGTTCGTGAGGAGATATGTTGGGTAAAGTTTTCAATTAGGAGTTATATGGATGAGATTTGTTATTATGTTTTTAATAATTCTAATGTAAAAGTTTTGTTGCTTGGAGAACTATAATGTAAGCAAGTGAATGCCTGATATTGCGAGTTGTGAGATGTGTAAAAATTAACCAAAGATAGACAAAAAAGTGTCTTGGGTCTTCATAGGCACAAATATTCAAATATCCCCAATCAAAGGTAAAAGAAAATAGACAATTGAGTTGAAGTGTGTGATTCACAAAAAGAGCCTGAAATTTATGTTGGGGTTGAATATCATAATGAATGGCTACCTAATGATAATTTTAGTTGTGTAAATGGAGTGGTAAACGAGAAATACAACACCATCTCTAATTCTATGAACAACATTGAATTCAATGAAAATACTTCTGGTAATATGCTATTGGAAGAGTACGTTTTAGCATATGATAATTCAATTTCTATCTTGCATGTTGAAACTGCTGTTGATTCTAAAAAGTGTGTTCTTCATAAAGTCATAGATGGGTCCTTTGACACTCAAACTAAAAAATCTAATGAGAAATTATTAGTAGATAAAAATCAAATTCAAATGGGTATAGTGAAGGCAGTTCATGGCAAGTTGGTAGCAGTGTTATCGGATAATTTTTTGATTTTTATGCAAGTACACTCAGAATCACAAATAAAAAAGGTTATAATGTTGAAGTTATTGCAACCTGCCGAGGAGAGTAAACAAACTCGAGGTTGAGTTTTTCATAAGTGGGAGGGTTTGGCTCAAGAGCTTTGGTTTGGATTCTTACGGAGAAAATCAAAGACTAATATTGAGCAAATTTTATTATATATCATAGTACTTGACTTGGGAGGAAGATGAGAGCAAAAAAATTGCATACAAGTGGGTTTATTCTTTTTTGGTATTTTATTTTATTTGTTTTATTTTTGGAATTTAAAGACAATATCATAATTTAATTAAATTTTATTTTTTCATTATAAATAGATACTAAAACTTTAGGGGAGAGGAATTTTTGACCCTTCAATAGTTTTTTTTCCCAAAGTTAGAGATCTAACTCTTTCTTTAGCAGTGGTACTAGGTAATTTTATAAGTTCTGTATAGGTACACTTAGAATCACAAATAAAAAAAAGTTAGAATGTTGAAATTGGTGCGACCTGCCCACAAGAGTAAGATAGCTCGAGATCGAGTTTTTCTTACCTAGGAGGGTTTGACGCAAAAGCTTTAGCTTGGATTTCTAGGGAGGAAACTAAAGACTGATATCAAGTGAATTTTGTTCTAGATCATAGTATTTGACCTGAGATTGGGAGGAAGACAAGAGCAGAAAAATTGCATACAAGCAGAGTTTATTATTTTATTTTATTTTATTTTTTATTTTGGAGACTTAAGGACAATATTATAATTTAGTTAAACTTTATTTTTTCCTTATAAATAGAATGCGAAAACCCTAGGAAAAGAGAGTTTTTAATCCCTTTAATATTCTTCTCTTAAAGTTAAAGATCTAACTCTTTTCTTAATAGATTTCAAGAACCTCTTAAGATTAATCCATGAGGTTAGTATTTTTTATCACGTTTTCACTGCTTCAATAGATTTCAAGAATCTCTTAAGATTAATCCAGTAGATTAATTTTATTTATTATGTTTTCATTGCTTTAGTTATTTAATTGAACTTCTTCTAGATTAGTTAGCCTTGCCCCTGCATCTGTTGAACACCCATGCACCGTAACTATTAAGTACTGAATGTGTTTCTCTCTTCCTATTCACCATGCATATTTTGGCTTTCGTAGACCAATCTTGGAAGTTCTGTTTTGAAGAACTTCTCTTCTAGATGGTTAACTATTGATTGTTATTATTTATTGACCTTGGCAGCCTAACTCAACATAATTAAAGCTGAACAATATGTAAATATCAAAAATCCTCATTCAAATGAGGTAAGGCTCTAAAATGTCTGGAAGCAGGCATTCTAAGAAATGCTCTGATGTAGCACCAAATGAAAAATAGAAAGGGAGGAGAATTGGAGAGAAAGGAGAGAAACAACAGAATAAATTGGGGGAAACATTATGATCTTTTATTCAATAATATCAAAGTCTGCCACTAGAACTAAAACTAAGGATCTATTATGGTGGCCATAAACCTGAACAAAGGAGAAAAGAAATCTGCTTTCAATAAGGAAATAAAAATCCTACTTTAACATGAGCAAGGAAAATCAAATTAACTAAAAAATATAGGCCAAATACCACTCTAACGAGAAAATAAAGTCTAATCCAACTAAATTAAGAAAAATTAAAATAATGCCACAACTAGGCTAGCTCGTAATATGTGACCCTGAACCAGATTGAAATTATTCTTTTGAGTAGATAACATAATTATCTTTAGAGCATTATTAGTCTGTTTCATTTGCAGAAAGTTCTACATATTATTCTGACCATATTTTTTTCTACCATTAATTGAACAGCCATATAGCAAATAATATTTGTTGAGGTGAACACGGTTAAATCTTTGGACAACTCTCACCCGCATTTCTTTCTAATAATCACTCACCAAATGTGAAAAATGGACAGGTTCTCAACTTAAGCTTTTGTTTCTATAAACGAAATTAATTCATAAGGGTGCATGAGAATCTAAAACCAAAATTAATTCAGTTGAACAATGGTTACTTTTTCTATTGAAAAATTTAGCAGTTTTAGTGTAGGGTAAGCAACTTATCAAAACCACAAAAAATGTTAGGTTAGATCCATCTAAATTTTTTTGTTTTGAATGGGAAGGCTGTTTATAATTGCACTTTCTGATTTGTTGTATGATAAATTGTCTATGGTGACTTTAGTGGTTGAATTTGTTCTTTTTTGATGTGATGATGATTGTTTTGTATCTTTAATGGTTGTTAAATGTTGTCCAATGTACTAACATTGATTTTTAATTAGTAAATGTGAATATATTCATTAACTTTTTGCATGTCAGGAGGCATAAAAATGTTTCACGAGAATCTGCATGAGCTCTCTTTTAGTGTGTTTGGTGGAGAGAAATGTGAAGATGTTAGATAATATGGATATTCTGTCAAAACTTGATCTTATCAAGACAACTTTACCGGTTATCTTTGTAAAACTTAAGAATTAGATGATTAGTCTTCAATATTTGGATTCCTTAGGTTTTGATATTTGTTTTTTCTGCTCGCGTATCAGTTCTGCGTCTGAAGATTATCTAGAATGCTATTGTGAATTCCAGTAACTTCTTCTTTCCCACATGGGAGTGGACTTCAGACACTTTTGAATCAATTTGATGCTTCATTTTTCTTGATAACTGAATTTTATGAAAGCATCTTTATATTAACTATCAATCCAGAACAAGAAATCTGTGTTTCTTCCCTCTTGCTTCTTGAGGTTTAAAATTACATGTGGTTTACAGTTGATGCGGCATCATTGCAGGATATGTGCAGAAGATAACAGCTCGGAAAGACATTGAAGTAATGGAGGATTTGGAGAATGGAAAACCACCTTGACTGAACAATTGTTTGAACTCGGGAATATATGTTTCATGGTAATTGAAGTTTTACACCACAACTGATCAATATTCTTCTTGTACATTGCCTTTTCGTCTGTAGACTGAGAAAGGCAACTTCCTTAAAAGCAGAATTTGGTTGACACAAGGAAGGAATAGATTGTAACTTTACCAGAGAATGTATTCTTTAATGTTTTCTTTCACATTCGTCTTTCTTCTTTATTTACGTTATCTGCTACCTCAGAATATTTCATAGAATGGTTGCTTTTCAACTAGTTGGTTAAAGAATAAAAGGTTAACTTGGCTTTACCCGATTCTAGATTATAAAATCTTTCCTTAGTGTATTCTGAGGAGCATATAGAGGAATTCATTTGATAATTGAAGGTATTAGAGTTCGACCATATCTGCCAAAACACCAGTAGACATGTCAAACGTTAGCTTTCTTGATTTACGGTACAAGATTTCGAAAAATAAATTTTTGAGGAAGCCATCCCGGTGGTTCTCCGCCCGGGACAGACAAAATTCTGGCTTACCACTCACATTCCAGCCAAACAAAATTGAGATGAAACAAGTTTTCAATATATTTGACGCCAATAAAGATGGCAAGATATCTAAATCGGAGTACGAGGCGATATTGAGAGCCATACGTCAGGAGAACGCGATCCCCGAAGTGCCAAAGATTTTCCGTGTTGTTGATCTGGATGGAGATGGGTTTATTGATTTCAAAGAGTTCATGGAAGTGCACACGAAGGGAGGGGGGATTAGAACGATGGACATACAGAATGCCTTTCGTATATATGACAAGAATGATGATGGAAAGGTAAATGCAGAAGACATTCTTGAGGTGCTGAGGAGGCTTGGAGAAAGTTGCAACCTAGAGGATTGCCAGAAAATGGTGAGGGCTGTCGACATTGATGGTGATGGCATGGTTGACATGGATGAGTTCATGACCATGATGACTGGCTCCATGAAGCATGGTTAAGTAGGCTCTTCTGTTCGTTCTTGTTTGTAATTCCTACTAGAAGTGTTTAGTTAATCAAGAATTTGGATGTGTACTTAAATATATGTTATAGCATGATGTACTGTATGAAAATAGTAGAAAATAGTATTCTGTGTCTCTCACTCGAATGACAACTTCGCGTAACTAGGAAAAGAAGGACTTCTATATTGAATTGGTAACTCCATTTAGCGGAGCACTCCTAATCAACCTTAAAAACACAAAATTTTGAACCAATTTTTCCTCCTATCGAATGACACCTTGTAATAACGTTTCGTAAGTGAAACCAAATGCTTTAACACTTGAATTCAGTTATAGTTGGTACATAATTTACAATTGAGTGATGCAAGTGAAAATATTCAACCCCATCTGTAAATGTATGATTCTGAGTTCTTCACTTGTACATGTTCAAAAGTGAGTGACCTTGTCACATGCCCAAAAGATTCCACAAGTGAATTATAGCCAACAAAGAAATGGCATATAACAAAGCAGAGCATACTGCATCTATGATATCCGTCCTACAAAGTAATCAATGAACCATCAGAAGAAGCCGAGCATATATGACATATGAAGGCCAAAAAATACCAGGACAAGTGAACAGTAGCTAGAAATTTCCCATGGCACGATCAGTTAAGCATCAAACATCACAGATCATGCATTAGGGCACTGGACATTTCATTTCCAATTAGCTACACCCGTTTTTCCGTTCACAATGGCCCATATAGCTTGCAAATTTGGCATTTACATAGGAAACTCCAATTTAGAAGGAGTTGCATTCTATACATACCATATAAATAACAAGGATTTTCACCAGTAATCTCCACAAGAGCATTTGCCATCTTTGAAGTGATGAAACCTTTTATTGTCCCTGACAATCAATTCCCTCCCAACAATCTTGGACATGATCTTGATTGCACTATGACAGTCACCACAAACACGGAGATTCTTAATGATCCTCAGAGGTGTCCTAGCTGGAGTACTGATTAGACCGTAAGCTATTGCCAAACGTTCACTGTGATAGAGCAAAGCCTGCTCTTTGGCCTCTTGATCAATGTCATGAAGAACATATCTTGTATCTGGCACATAACTTGCTTCCTTCAATTGACTCAAAGCTTTCAATTTTTCGTCATCCCTGTAAAGAGTTGGATTCCGAAACTCAGCAATTCTATTCTTCCCATCAAGCATGCTAATTGCAGTACGCTTTTTTGGTGGTGGTGTGGGGATCCTTTTAGCAACAGCCTTTGATGGGTCAAGATCAACCATTAACTCCTCAGCACGATCTTCCAAGTCAATATCCCCATGGATCCAAGCATAATTCCTCAAAGCCTCCCAAACCTCTGCAGTGGGCTCAAAAGGCAGCTTCCCTTCAATAAACTCTTGAGCTTCATAAAGATGCCCACATTTTCCAAAAACACCAATCAGACCTAAATAATGCTCATTTCCTGGACTAATCCCGAACTCATTTTTCATAGACTCAAAATATATAAAACCTTCTTCAATAGCATCTGCACTAGCACAAGCTGAGAAAACTGCAAGAAAAGTCTGTTCATTTGGTTGCAACCCCAGTTTTCTCATCTGCTCAAACAACAGCAACCCATCATCTCCCAAACCATTATCAGCATACCCATTTATCATCAAATGCCACGAATCCATATTCCTATTTGGCATATGATCAAAAACCCTCCGTGCATCAGTCATACCTCTGCACTTGCCATACATTTCAATCACTTCATTGTTTAAAGCCAAGTCTCTCCTAAAAGTTGATTGCAAAAAGTAATCATGAACCTTCTTGGCATTCTCAAATGACGTTGGATTGGCACACCTCAAACAAAGCATAGAAACAATTAGCATCAGCTTTGACTCCCTTATCTATCAATTCAATAGCTTCTTTAACCTTCCTTTCTTGACACAACAGTGCCAAATCAGCAACTGAAGGTAGCGCTTGATTACCAACAGGGACCGGATTCGGGTTGTTATGGATGTTGTTAAACAGATTAGGGTTTTGTTGACCTGAAGGGGCCCACTCATTCTGGCTTCTAGCTTGTGGGTAGTTCTGATTTTGTTGATCGTTCCACAGAGTTGCGTTTCCGGATTGCTGATAATTCTGGTTGGGATAATTCCCTTGACTAGGACTTTGACAGTTCCACTGATTGAGACCAACGGACTGCTGATAGTTCTGACTCTTAGGGTTTTGATACCGATTACTTTGTTGTTGTAGTCGCTGAGCATATCCATGTCCTTGATTAGGATAGCTCTGACCCTGATTAGGGTATCCCCTGTTCTGATAGTTTTGATTATAGCTTTGATTACTGTATTGATTGGGGAATCCCTGTCCTTGGTTAGCATATCTTTGATTGTTGTTCTGCTCTTCAGCATTCCATTGTCGCTCCTGTTGTGGGGCCCGTTGATTGTTATTACCGAAACTATGACCTTGAAAAGTCCTAGAATCAGACAGTGATGACTGAAACTGTTGGTGCGGCGTGGGGTTGTACTCGTTGGGTACAGCAGATGTGCTAACGCGCTTTGCTAAATTTAGAGTCAGGGTTTTGTCCATAATATTCTTTCTAAGATAGTTCGATTGAGTATAGTGAAGAGATGGTTGGCGTACCTTCACGAGGGAACAGAGTCTTCGGCTTTGCGCGCACCGTATCGACAAGAGAGAAGCCATTTCTTGCTCGTGTTTCAGCGAAAATGAACTCAAAACCCCTTTAAAAGCCCTAGACAGGGATAGATATTTATAATTTTGAGTCGAATTTGGACATGAAAAAAATATTGGGGATTAACAAAGAGGGGAGATTGATATTTTTATTGTGTTTTTGCTGAAAAACCAATTACTCTGTTAAAAGCTTTTTAAAAAAAAAAATTCAATTATTTTTAAAAATAATAAATATTT
>JAVXUL010000015.1:381741-407894 GCA_035590515.1 Trichilia minutiflora | reverse complement strand
TTTATTAATTTATAAAAATATTTTAAATATTTTATTATTTATATATTATTAAAAATTCCGTTTTTACGTTCCGATTTAAAAAAAACAAAACGATTTTAATTAAAATTGCGATTTTGATAACCTTATTCTAGAGTATGGATCATTTGTGTGAAGACGGTAAAGTTCGCACTTTGTTTGTCTCCCGTAAATTTCAGCATATAAATTATGATTCGGTTAATAAAAATATATTAAATGATTATTTTATATTTAAATTTTAAAAAATATATTTTTTTATAAAAATTTAAATAAATAAAAGATTTTAATTAATTAATTTCTGTCCACATTGAATAACTACATCTCATACTAATTCTGCATTTTATTAAACACTGTAATTTAAATACTATAATATTTTTTATTATATATATATAAAAAAAATTCCAGCAACATAATATCACAGCCCTCTCAAGCGGTTATCTGCAATTAGAATACTTCAATATTTTAGTTGTAATAAATTATTTATTTTGATTCTAGAAAGTCTTATTTTAATTAAGGGATAACCTAATCAACTACCAGAACACTTGTCTCCTAGAAGCCAAACATATCCTCAAATGGCACGTCGCTTTTTCAATTTTTTTTTTCTTTTTAGCGCCAAAACGTCGATTTAAATGGAGCAGCCAGGCACAGAAGCTCCTTGTCGAACAATATATTCATAATTATTAATGGAAGAAGAAGATGAAAGTCTCTCAGCTTCTGATCCCTCCGATTCAAGCGACGAAATCACAGTTGTTTGCGGCGACGCCGATTATGATGATGATAGTGATGATGTCAATGATGAAACGGCCTCCGATGAAGATCGGAAGTCGAAAAATGTCGACGCTCTCGTGAGGTTAGGTTTATTCATTTGCTTGCTTTATAAAGAGATAAACTTCATTTATTTTTGGAAGTATTACGTTACTTTAATTGTTCGCGTCGTAGAATGTTGATCTAGGGTTTCTATGAGTTCAAAAAATTGGATAATTTGAATTTTCGTTTGGTTACCGAGAAAACGAAGTACAATTTAAAAAGAGTTTCAGCTCTCGAGTTGTAATAATTTTTGAAATTTTCTACCGAGGTGGAATTACTGGTTGAGGTTGTCGATATCGGATTTTGAACAGGTTGTCTATACGAATTTTATGTTCGAATAGATTGTCATATAATGTAGTAAGATTTGAGTGTTTGTTTAAAATTTTAACTCATATGGGAAGGAAATTGAGTAGATATATGTTTGGTTACTGGATAACTGATGGGAAAGTATAGCGAATTTAAGGTCATTTGAGTCATTTAATGTTTTGGAGTCATAATTACAACTGTGAATGATTCTAATTATCGGTTGATTTTGGTCCATGGTAGATGGCAGTTCAGTAAAAATTTAGAATTCTTATTTGAATAATTGTTTCTTTGTTATGATTGGCAATCAATAGGAGTTGAAATTGTTGAATGGGGCTTGGGTTAATTTGAGAAAAACATGTAGTACGAGTGAATGAAAATTTCATTAATAACATTGAAATTTGCTATTGTGATCTATCAGAGGCAACCTTGTTGTGAAAAGACAAACATTGCTTCCACGAGTTCTTTCAGTGACAGAAGGGGCAGCTGCTTGTAGGAAACCCTTTAAACCTCCATCCTCTAATGGCCAGGACAGTGATAATGAACATCTTGCTCGTCGTCTTTGGGCCCGCAAACGTTTTGTTCCGTGGGGCTCTTTGAGACCTGTGTTAGTTTCAATAACTAATCGGTTTGAGGTACCAAGGCCTGTTGAGAACAATGTTGTTGAAGAAATTTTGACTTTGCCACCAGGAGTTGATCCTTTGGTGTTGTGGCAACCTGATGAATCTGGGAATGGTAGCCATAATACAGTGCCAATATCAGTGGATCCATTGCTTGTTCGTTTCCTTCGACCCCATCAAAGGTATTGCTGATGATGTAAATTCGTTATTGGATTGGTTTTCAATGTGTCATATGGGCATTTTTGGGATTTTGTATGTTCCAATGATAGATTCTTAAACAGACCTGTTTCAGATTTGTATAAAGAGTGAAAACTCCAATTTGTACATACTTTTCTGATTTGACCATTTTTTGTTCTGAATTTCTGATTGCTGGGTAGATTGACAAATATTCATAGGCATTCATATATTCATAGAGGTAGTGATTTAAGATTTATTTACTCTTTAACAAAATTATATGCCGTTAGATAAAAGATTACTCATTTAGATGTTCAAGCATTTCAATTATGTTTCAATTTAACTGTCAGTTTGCTCTAATTAATATGAATTTGTTGACATTGTACTGCAGAGAAGGAGTTCAGTTCATGTTTGAATGTGTTTCGGGGTTATGTAGTGCTGCCAATATACGTGGATGCATTCTTGCTGATGATATGGGGTAAGGATCTCATCTTTTCTGTGTAAAACTTGTGAAATGGAGATTGCAGGTTCCTTTTCCTTTTTTCTCTTGCTATGGTATTTCCCATTCTTAGTTATGTTTTCAAAGTCATTGATTTTATTCTTGCGTTTGCAGTTTGGGAAAGACATTGCAGTCAATCGCATTACTCTATACACTTCTAAATCAGGGATTTGATGGAAAGCCAATGGTTAAAAAGGCCATCATTGTCACACCAACAAGTCTTGTAAGTAATTGGGAATCTGAAATCAAGAAGTGGGTTGGAGAAAGAGTTCAACTTATAGCTCTATGTGAAAGCACCAGAGATGATGTTGTCTCTGGAATTGACAGTTTCGCAAGTCCCTGCGGCTCTCTACAGGTATTTGTGCTGCTATGTCCTACAATTTTCTGGACATGTGCACTAACTTAATTACCACCACAGGTAGTAATTATTTCGTATGAAACATTTCGGATGCATTCAACCAAATTTAACCAAAGTGAGTCCTGTGACCTTCTTATATGTGACGAGGCTCACAGGCTGAAAAATGACCAGACATTAACAAATCGGGTACGACAATTTAAGTAAAATTTTCCTCCATGTTTATAAATTTTTTTTCTTGTTTGTTTTCTGACATTAGTTTTACTTCTCCGGCTCAGGCTTTGGCTGCTCTGTCATGCAAGCGTCGAATTTTGTTGTCTGGAACTCCAATGCAGGTAATAGGAATCTGCAAATTATTCTTCATACTTATGATAGTAAGTATCTATTGGGACTCTGTTTTACTCCTCATTTTGAACTTTGCAGAATGACCTAGAAGAGTTCTTTGCCATGGTCAACTTTACTAATCCTGGAATCTTGGGTGATGCGGCTTATTTTCGCCGGTATTATGAGGTGAGCTGCTTCTTTATATTTGAACTACCATTTATTGCTGATAAACCAGAAATCCATTAATTAAAATACTAAATAGTATATCAGTAGTTAACATGATTATTTTCCTTTTTCGTACATTATCTGTTTCACTCCATTGACATATATTCCATGCTGTAAATAACCGTGATTCCAATATAAAGACACCGATTATTTGTGGAAGAGAACCTACTGCTACTGAAGAAGAGAAGAAGCTAGGTATTGAGCGCTCTGCAGAACTAAGTGCAAAAGTGAATCAGGTGATTTTTTTTCTTTTGGTTAATTATAATAATTGTGAATGGACAATAGGATTAACATTCTCAAGAGATACACCAGCTATCCAGCATTTTTAACTTGATTTAATTTTATGATAGTGAGTATTTTCTTCTTAAAAGAAAACTTTTGACTATTTAGAGAACTGATGGTTATTGATATTTTTCAGCAAAAAATGATATATTGCTTTTTATTGTTTCTCATTTGACTCATTGTTATGCCTTTGCAGTTTATATTGAGAAGGACTAATGCATTGCTATCAAATCATTTACCACCAAAGGTACATCATTTATCTTGTTCCGAATGCTTCTCACTTGTTGTAGAGTCCTAATGTTTTGGACAAACATTTGAATTCTCCTCACAAGTTTATGTGTTGCTTATTGTACAAAGTGCGTAGTAGTGTTATTTGTAGATAGTTTTTTTATGATCCAACTAGTTAATTATCGTGGCTGGATTTACTTTTCTATACAATGTTGTCCTTCTAATGGCTAAATTGGGAAGTTTGCTTCTTGCTCAAACAGATCCCTTGAAAGTGGTTTTGTTTAGTGTTCATCAGTGTCAAATTCACTATTTTAATTCCTATTCACTAGTTTCTTATTTTCCCCCTAAATCATTGCATGATTTGGTACTTCAATTTAAATAGTCTTAATATGTCAAAGGAAATCGTAATTTAACAATTCTTAATGTATAGAAGAAAACGTGTTACTAGTTTATTCACTAACCTATCAATCATAATGCTTAACTACAAATTTCCTATTATTCACTTTAACGGTTATTGGACTGGAACAAGAGTTGGACCTACCATTTCATATTTTTTTATTTGTTTACATGTTTTCTTCTGCGATGATATATATCCATATGTCAGTCAATCTCAACTCAAAATTATTGGTTCAGATTGAAATGAAGCAGGACATCAATTTGACTGTTACTCTTTTTGCGCTCATTGCTTTGTGGTTAATCTTCACATTTCTTGAACCTGTATTCCTTCACTTTAAATTCCTTGTTTTGCTTGTAGATTGTTGAAGTTGTTTGTTGCAAGCTGACTCCTCTCCAGTCAGAGCTGTATAACCACTTCATACATTCCAAAAATGTGGGTTTCATCTTTTTTTTTTTCTTTTTTACCTTGATTGATCCAAGATGTTCATTAATATTTGGTAGTGAATGAAAAAATTTCTGACCATGCAGTTTTGGTTCTTGCTCTTGAGCACAGGTTAAACAAGCAATTTCAGAAGAAACTAAGCAATCCAAGATTTTGGCTTACATAACAGCTCTTAAGAAGCTCTGTAACCATCCCAAGGTTATAAAATCTTTGTGAAAACATTAATTTTCTTTAGATATTATTTCTTGGTTTATTATCTTGTGAAAAACTTGTAAGATAGAAGTGCCAATTGATAAACAGAAGTTCTACATATTGACATTGGTACACTTCTCTTTCATCAATGGTACTAATTCATCAGTTACAAATATGAAGGTATTCACATTGGAAAAGCTTTTGTATTGTGAAATGTCAAAATTCTGCATTTGAGAATGCATTGATTTGCTTTACATTGTTTTGCCATGTCCTTCCATCTTTTTATCTAGTATCTTTTCTGTTTATAAGGTTCAAAAATACATCCATTCTCATAATTGATTCTCAGGGAATATACTTTGTCTGTGCAGCTCATCTATGATACTATAAAAAGTGGAAGTCCAGGAACTACAGGGTTCGAGGACTGTATACGCTTTTTCCCTCCGGAGATGTTCTCTGGAAGGTAAGCATTTGTTCATTTGTTGTAGTGATACATGTGGACAATGTTATGATCTCATCTTTATTTTCTTTGCCTTGTTATTTTAGATCTGGATCGTGGAATGGAGGCAATGGGGCTTGGGTTGAACTTTCAGGAAAAATGCATGTCTTAGCAAGGTTACTGGCCCATCTACAGCAGAGAACTGATGACCGAATTGTTCTTGTCTCAAATTATACTCAGGTACTGTTACATAGTAATTCTGGCTGAATGAAGTAGCACAGCTCTATGAAATATAGATAAAGGTTATACTTATTATTTTTGGTAATCTGATTTTTTTTTCACAGAAACTGTGAACATTCTATTGGTTCCTCTTAATGGAATCTGCATCTGCCATCTAGTTCCAGGCACATACATAATTGTTTGCCATCCAGTAACTTGTTTCCTCAGTGTTAAAACTCTTAAGAGTTTATTGTTAGCTTCTGGATTTCTGCATTATGATGTTTTCCTTCAAGAAATAGAATAAATAAGAATAGGGAATACAAGTGGGCAAAATTTCCATTTTCTGAATGAAACTTAATTGCTTCTGCTTCTCAAACTTGTTTACAGCCACATAAGAACAAGCTAAAGTCAATAGCTGAAGTATTTGTTGAGACAATCTTATTCACAGAAGATATGAGGATCCAATTTATTTATTTTTTGGCTAACTCTTGCTGTCATGTATCAGACACTGGACCTTTTTGCTCAGTTGTGTCGTGAAAGAAGGTATCCATACTTGAGGCTCGATGGAACAACATCAATAAGCAAAAGACAGAAGTTAGTGAATCGTTTTAATGACCTATCAAAGGTATAAACTTTTAATTTATGCAATTTAGGTTCTTCTATTTTCATGATATTTATTGAGCATCTAGTCTTGTTACCTGTATATATGTTCGACTGATTAAATTGTTTTTACAGGATGAGTTTGTCTTTCTCTTAAGTAGTAAGGCTGGTGGTTGTGGTCTCAATTTAATTGGTGGTAATCGACTTGTGTTGTTTGATCCTGATTGGAATCCTGCCAATGATAAACAAGTAATTGCTTTACGCTAAATCCTTAATGCATTAATACTACTATTGGCCTTTTACAGCATAATATTCTGATTATTTGCGTATCATGTTTCATTCATTTCAGGCTGCTGCAAGAGTATGGAGGGATGGACAGAAGAAGAGAGTGTATATCTACAGATTTTTGAGTACTGGAACCATTGAAGAAAAGGTTTTAATGTGGCAACAACAGAGTTAATGACCTGTGTTCTGTTTTTTTTATTTTTTCTGCATTAGAATTAGTTTGAGCTTTTGACCAGCACTTTTTCTCAGTTTCACTAAAGGCTCCATGCAACTTTTTTAGGTGTACCAGCGTCAAATGTCCAAAGAAGGGTTGCAAAAAGTTATTCAGCAGGAGCAAACAGATAGCTTGTCAACTCAGGTTCTTCAGTGGTTATTTTTCTATTGTGTTTGAATTTGCACTTAAATGGCACATGTATAAAGTATTTAAATTGCAGGGGAATTTTCTTTCGACAGAAGATTTACGTGATCTGTTTACATTTCATGAGAATGCGAGGTACTTTGTCTTTCTGAAGTTTAAACTATTGTTATATGCATTACATGTCAATTAATCTTTCCTCGATGAATTATAAATTACCAGCTCATGTAATATTATAACTAATGGCTATAAAGGGGACTATACCGGGGAAGTACTTTCACAGCCAAAAGAAGAAACATTAATAGGATGGCACTTGGTACATATTAATCTAACACCAAAATAATGCAGCAATAATCTGCAGAGTTCCTTTCTTTGTTTCTGGGGTCTGTCTGCCATCATCTAAAGAAACTGCCATAGAAAATAGCTTAGTACTGAATAATTGTTATGAGGCTATACTGTTTGATATTTTCCAGAAATTAAGCTCTCGCTACAAATTGTTTTTTTATCTAATATAATGGTTAGTTTTAACTAGTAGCTGTGTTCTCATTTGAAAAATAAAAAGTGACTGTGTTATTGCTACAAATTTTTTTTTTATCTAATATACGGTTAGTTCTAACTAGTAGCCGTGTTCTCATTTGAAAAATAAAAAATGACTCTGTTCAGATTCAACAAATGATTTGGATTACTTTTGAAAAAACTTAGCTGTTCTAAACCTTGTAGGTTATTTTTGAATATGGATCATAACGTAGCTTTTGCAATCAATCTACTTGCTCTGGCATAATACATATTGCATTCCAAGTACTTAATCATGTGGAATTGTTTTGGTTAAATTGTACATGTAGGTCTGAAATTCATGAAAAGATGAATTGCTCCCGTTGCCATAATTATGATGATGGACCTGAAAGCAGAGGACAGGGAGATGAAGACAAATCAACGGATGGGAATTGGAAGTCTGATCAAGAAGTTTCGGATATAGGGGGGTTTGCAGGAATTGCTGGATGCTTGCACAAGTTAAAGAGCTCAGAGAAGCAGGTTAGTCGCCATATATTATTGCATTTACTAGTGGCTTATTTTTTATGTTAGTTACTATTGCAATTTCTTTTTGTTTTGTTTTTTGAATCATTCTTCTCTCTGAATTTGTTTCAGGTAGGAACACCAATGGAAGAAGATTTAAATAGCTGGGGACATCATTTTCACTGTATGTCAGTGCCTGATTCTATATTACAAGCTTCAGCTGGTGACGAGGTTTGTTATTAGATCAAGTTTCATATTTGTTTTAATTTATTTCTTCCAGAGAAAAAAGTTCTGATTAAGTTGCCCACAAAGCTACATCATGCATCATAGATTTTGTAGGCCATTGTTGATATATATTTATCTGTTTATCATCTATCTTGATTAAGCTACATAAAATGGAGAAAAACTTGGTGAAGCATCAGTAGTCTGAAGTATCACTTTGTTGTGAGATTGAATGGCTTACAGTCTAGAATGGTTATATAAGGAAAATGCTTCTAAACTTTTGCATTGCTTACAACAGATTTTCTACTTTTGAGTTCCTGGTTTCCAACAATTTTCAACCACATCCAAAACAATGTAGAGTGTCAGTTTTATCTAGTTTGTTGGTTTACTACATATTCCATAGAAACACAAAACCAGGACATCGGGCTTTTAATTTGTTACATTAACTGCATAAATTGTATTCTACTTTTTCATCTGAACTTGACATTGGTATGCTTGTGAATAAGATTTTCACACCTTAATATTGAAGAAAACTCTAATACTTGATGAATTCCTTGTACATTTGCATTGTTTTTATTATCTGCGATTAAAATTGAAATGCATAGACTATAGTACTCAAGTTTTGGTAATTTACAGGTCACATTTGTTTTTACAACCCAAGTAGATGGGAAGCTTGTGCCAATCGAATCAAAGGCTAGCCCAAAGATTCAAGTAACGGAAGGAAAAAAGAACCAGATTAATCTCAGGCCAAACCTGAATCAAAAGACCAAATTATTATCTCAACATCATAGGCCACTACAGTCTGTTCCATCAATCGAAAATTCTACAAAAATCTCATTATCTACCTCTTCCCAGCCTTCGCTAAAGGTAACCATGAAAGCAGCTCGAACTTCTTTGATAAAGCCTAAACTATCTCTTGGAAATCAATTACCCTTGAAAAGATTATCTCCTCATAATGTAGAAATTGATGATGACTTTGAATAAAGTTTTTGGCGGTTCAAATAATTTTTTTTTTTGAAATTTTTTGTTTTGTTTATAATTTCTCGATAAATGAGGGTCACGACATGTGTAAAATTAAAGCAACAAGTTGTGCTTTAAAGTAGGTATTTTGCATGTGCATGGATCCCACAATTGGAAACATGAGCAGTTTTTAGTTGGCTTCAGTGGGGTGAGAATAGATTATGAAACTATTTTGGTAAAATAGTAAAGGGCCCTGTTCAGAATTGAAACGCTTCAGTAAAAATGTCTTTTGCTAAATAATTTGAAATTGTTTAGCAAAAGACATAAGTTTTAATTGAAATTGTTTTTTTAGCAAAGATCAAAAGACATATTTAGTGTTTTTAAGCCTAAAAGATCTTTTTGTATATTGCAGATGCCCTAATATTACAATCACAATTACAAATTTTTGTTGAAAATCTCATTTGAAAACTAATATGATAGGACAGATAAGTAAAAATAAAAATATAAAAATAAAATAAAGTATATATATATTAGTTATAAGGATACCATATCGGTTTGTATAAGAAAACTTGTTAGGTATAATATTAAATATCACAAAATAAACACTAAGCTCTTTTCATGTCTTTGACATTGTTTTCATATCCGGTAGATTTTTGCATTTTGAAGTGAAACTGAAGCTAAAGAATTAGAAATATCCCCTAGAACCTTTTCATTTGTATGGATTAGCACTTAGCAATGCAATTACAAGATAAATCGTTGATCAAACTGACGGTAGAACTATTCGATTTACAGTTAACAATGATAGATTGATCTACCATTCTTCTGAGTTCCGAGAATAAGTTCCCACAGGACATAATTATACAACAATAACACCATCCCATCATAAATTTTCTTCTACAGTCATGTTTTAGGTCCTTACCAATGTAGCTCATGATGACAGAGAACTTGCTAGAAAACTGGTAACATTCATAGCACTGAAAAATTAACAAAGTAAAAAAAAAAAAGGTTTCTTTTCTTCTCCATGATCTGACATTGAAAATCGAGCCTTGTTAATGTAATTAAACACACACACACACAACAAATAAATAAATAAATAAAAAGGAGAGAAAAACTCTTCTCTTATTCTTCTTCGACGATTAAGAGTAGAAAAGACAAGTTCTGCTCGCAAAATGGGAGACCATGGGGGGACACTGCCCTTGGATTATGTTTTCTCCACTTTTCATAAGGTAGGTACACTGTCCTTGGGTTATCTTGAAACTTGATTGAGGAATGGGAATCAGCCACGTGGAAAATACCCAGCTGGCGTATCATTGTAAATTTTGATTTCAGATTAGATTGGGATGCTATGAAATGAAACCATGTGAAGGTCAAAAAGCCAAAATGGATCAAGAATTGCTTTTTCATTCAGGTGCACATGGTGTCAATAAATAGTCAAATCAATAGGCAAAGACCAATCTTTTCTATTTTGATAGTGTTGGCAAGATTTCAGAGAATTCAATTTGTTTATTCATTAGTTATTTGATTACAACTAGACCAGCTCAAATCCACATGGGAGAGATGAGTCTGGTATTAATATTATTGTAATGTAATTAGTAATTTATTTACATGAAACCGAAAAGTTGAAAATCCAACTTTTTAAGAAAAAAGAAGTCATGAGAATTCATTTTTTGAAGAGGAGAACAAAGATGTATCTCAAAGCAAGTAAGAGTATTAAACTCATGATATGAATATGAGGAATTTGATTTGTGATTAAAAAGAAATTTTGCATTTTATATTTTTATTTATTCATTGTAGTAAGTACTAAAAATGAAATTACTTAAGAGAGATGATCTCCATAGACTCTTAGCTAAAATATCAGTACTTAAATATAATATGTGTATACCACTTTTAATTATCATCCGTCAATTCAATCCAATTCCATTCAACCAGTGGTGATGAATTTCTTTTAAGAACTAATTAAACTAATATGATCTGGCCACACAAGGCAGAATATCAGGGTCAATACAAGTTTGTCTAGCATTCACTTAAATACTGCATTAACAATGATAATTATTGGCCTCTCAAGAACAAAACAAAATAACATATAGCAAAGTAGTGAAGTCTTACAATCTGTCAGTCACAAAGTGACAAATTCAAGTAACATGAGGTGGCAAACTAGACATGTGCATTAGCACAATTTTCTTCCAATGATCTATCCTATATAAATGCTAACATCTGCTTGTGAATTCTAAAACTGTAAATAAGAGAATAAACTTGTAAAACATCTAAATCTGTGCAGCTGATTTGATTTTGTGTGTCCATGGCCTGCATAAACATGTTCAACAATGAGCATTCTATGGACCCAAGAATCTCCTTCTCCAACGATTTAGCAGACGCCCAAAAGCGAGAAAACAACTATAGAGAAGCACCAGTTTCTTCAGAATTTGAGTTTTCTGTCAGAAACTTCAGCATGATTCCTGCAGATGAGATTTTCTTCAAGGGCATGATGATGCCTTTGAAGGATAATTGCAACAACCAGATTAGAAAGATGACAACGTTAAGAGAGGAACTGCTTGTTGATGAGTACGAGCATGCATCGCCAAGAATACCGAAGAGTTCAGGCTGGTGGAAAGAGAGATTGGGGCTGAAAAAGGCTAACATTATTGCAAAAAAAGCCGACAAGAACGATCTGGTTTCGGAGGAAGTAGTTGAAGAGAAGCAGTCTGCTGTTGGCAAGACAATTCAAGTAAGTTGAAATTATGAATTTGCATTGCAGAACTAATGAAAAAACTTTTTCTCATTTCAGTCGGTGTTGAGTGTTGTTATTGCAACTGGGATCGGATCTAAATTGGTTGATTTTTGTTGTT
The DNA here is from genome assembly GCA_035590515.1 of Trichilia minutiflora. Lineage (NCBI taxonomy): Eukaryota > Viridiplantae > Streptophyta > Magnoliopsida > Sapindales > Meliaceae > Trichilia > Trichilia minutiflora. The sequence goes on along the minus strand of JAVXUL010000015.1, from coordinate 396,095 downwards.
TCAGGAACTGTTAGTTGAAGGAAGCCTAAATTAAAGAGATGCCGAACAATATGATCCATCCGACAAGGTAAGCAAAGCAAAGGAAGATCTGTAGAAGATTAGATGGACGGGAAGCATGATCCAACAGTATTTATGTTTGGTTATATTCCATTTTCCATTTTTCCCTTGGCATTTCTATTTTTTTAGATTATATACAGTGAGAAACCCACCTCTTTGGAAAAGCTGAAGTCTGTACTGTTTGGCCATTCTGTTCGTTCTGTACAAATGTTTTGCACTTAAAGACCTTCCATGAATCTAGATGTATCAACCCGTTGTAATCTATTTAATCGGAGTTTCTCAATCCTATTTTGTATTTCGTCCAATTTCATGTGTATCTTATAATGCCTAGCGAGATGCTTCATGCTCATATAAAGGATGAGAAGAATAAAGTTATATGACACTCGTTCAATTGACACCCTCAATCTTCATCAATGTAGAAGGTCCAAGACCCGCCCTTTGCGATCACTGTCGGATCATCACTCCTTCGAAATGAAGAGAAATACAGACCATCACTCAATATTAAACTTTCTTCCTAGTTTTACTCTTTTTTACCAAGCCGCCCAAATTATGGATCAAACATCTAATTCATTTGCGACAATTTCTCTCCAATTTCCCATTGACTTGAAAAGCATCACTATCACAAACAACAATGTACTGCAGTTGTAGCAGACACCACAATGAAGATGCTGCCTCTCAACACATCAGATAGAATTAGAATCTGAACCAACAGACGATAGGGAATGAATAGTTGAATATTTCTGGTAGACTTAGAAATATTCAACTAGAATTAGAAATTATGAAGATGCTGCCTCTCAACACACCAGATAGAATTAGAATCTGAACCAACAGACGATAGGGAATCAATAGTTGAATATTTCTGATTAAAAAAAGAGATAATGACCTATTTACAATAATAACATGCTATGCTATATACATCGTGACTGAGGTTTCAAAAGAATAATATTCTACAACTTACTAAGCCAATTGGGTAAACTATAATTATCAAAGTTACTGATGATGATTTTTTTTTTGAGAATAACTTACTGACATAATTGAGTAAACTATAATGATCAAACTCATTTGTGCGGGTAAATTTAGCAACACCTGATATTTACATTTTGTACAAAAATGCTGTCAGTTCTGATGCAAAAGAATCTGATTGGTGGTGGTTTCATTAACTGTACACCTGCAAGCAGAACAAACATTGAGCATTAAAATTTGAAAAAAAAAGCACAAAAGTGGCTTTACAACACTGATTTAAACGAGAAGACAAGCTAAACCTCAAGGGCCAGAGACAATATCAGTCATAATTAATAATAAATCCTTATTTTCAAATACTATAATAATGTAGTTACAGAGTAGGAGGACATTCAACATGGCAAAGTTTAGTGCCAATCAATGGTCATAGGATTTTCAGACATGATCATTCATCAAAACAAAATATTGGTAAAAGATATACTATTGCTGAAAATGAATATTTTCCAGTCATGTTCATTAATAGATAGAAAACAGGAGAAGAGGATTACTATTCTTTCCAATGGATAAATATATTTCAAATAAACTTCAAAAGCCTATATGAAAGAGCGAGTAATTTCTACAGAAGGATCAACTTACCTGCTACACAGGGGCCACAGCACAAACCTGGCGTGGAGATCTCTTAGTAATGGCCTTTAATTGGTAGCAAAACCAAGAGTTCTTCAATCAACCATCCAGCGGTCAAAACGCAACTTCGAGTAAATTGATAGTAACAGATGAGTTTTGATTTCCGTGGTAAATGATTATTGACTGCATTAATTCTGTTCCTGTGATTGAGTAGGACCCAAATATTTCTCCATGGATTCTTTTTTACGCTCAGGACTAAGGCTGTCATGCAAGCATATTAAAAAAAAAAGAGTTAAATTTTTAATTCAAAGTTGGCATGTCACTATCATTACAATTGCTAAAAAATATTTAAAATTTAAAAATTAAAATAAAAGACCTATTTCTGATGCCAAGAAAAGTATAATGAAAAGCACTTGCAAAAGCAGAAGCTGGAGCTATAGCAGCTGCAGGAACTCCCCTTACAGCAGTTGCCAAAGCAGATCCAGCACTTGCTCCACCCTGGTATTTTTTCAATGGTGTTCGAACTAAAGCAGAAGCAGATCTCCCCAGGCCATCACTGATACTCTCGTATGCCTGTCAAAATAATGAAGATTAATATCTTTTTCTAGAACAAATACAGTACTCATAATTTATTTGAATAGACAAAATTACGAACATTAGCTCCTAGTATAATTAAAAAGATGGCACCATCATATTATCGTTACAGGATCTACAATCTCAAGTGCATTACAAAGTGTCACCAATGTATATAAATATGTAAACAATGTTATCAACTCATATAGCCATGCACTATATCAATGTAAATATTTCCATCATGTTTTATGGACCCATTTAAGACTCAAGACATAATGAAACATTCACCTGATGAATTCCTTGTTCGGCATCTTTAGGCTGATTATATCTTACATTTGTCATTGTATTGTCTTGTACAGGCCATGAAACAGGAGGACGGTTGCTTGCAAGAATATATTCTGCTTGAAGCAAAATATCATGAGCCCCTGCTGCCAAATTTATGCCAAGTCCAACAGCTTCAAGCGATATACTACTAAGAAATGCAATTGTACCTGAAAATAAATTTACTCTGTTGTTATCAGTGATGCAAATATAGAATTTCGATAACAAATATACCAATGAAAAACTTGAACATTGCACAGATATTTACACAAAAAATAAAATTAATTAAATAGAACCCTCCCTGCTAATTACATGCAAAACAGCCAGCAGCACCTGTTAATATTTCTCTAGTAATCTGAACCAAAAAGAATACGTATATATGCCCCCAATTGTCACCAACACCATATGGCTCAAACGTTCAAGCTATAAATAGAAGCCTTATAGATCAACTGTAGGCACAATAGTAGGGAGTTTGCTTTTAGACTGTTACTTCCAGCATCAATACCCAAATTGTTGATTATCAACTTATATAGTATCATCTAAGGATTTTCTCTCAGTGGACAAATGATTTTCTCTTAATACGATTTACCTCTTTGCATTCCTTTGAGTACCCTCTTGTCCTTCCTGTAGTTCTCAACTGGCATCGAAACTAGCTTTGCAGCAGCAGAACCAACAGCAACCAATGATCGAATGGTAGGTAGGCCACGCAACACTTTACTAATCTACAACAGAAAAGAAAATTAAATACATCCAACAACTGCATGAAGGCTAACAAAATCTCAAAATTCTCACAAGGAACAATGAATGCCACAAAAACCTGATTTCGGGAAATATCTTCCAACCACTCTCCTATTACTGTTTCACATACACCACCCCAACCATAGACGCCAACAGCATGCACATGCTTAAGCTTTAGCTCAACCCCCTGCATCAAAATTCTTTCTATTATTTTTTGATAGGGAACACAAAATTTTATTGAAGAAATAAAGAGAGTTACGTAAGTGAACAGAGGTCCACAAGAGCCAAAACCTCACTGCTGCATCAAAATTTATTTAAGCACGGCCAGCAGGAAAAGAAAATGAAAAGAAAGGAAAAATTCTGGACAAGCACTCCTAGAAAATTTTTTTCTTTCCTTTTATGTTTTAGATAAAAACTAAAAATATATTTCCAAAGAGTAGAAAAAAGATACAAGGTGGATGAGAAATCCACACATTCAAAAAAGCATTTTGAACTTTAATAACCAAATAATAAAAAAAAGATAAAAGAATGAAAAATGTACCTTCCAGGGTACAAGATTTACAAGTTCTACATATTTTCCACCTCTTAATGCCGTTAGATCAATGCGATTCGGACTGTAATCAACCCGAATGATAATAGGCAATATATCCAACTCCTGTAACAAAATTTCAGAGGATCAATAATTAAATAGTATCTACAATCAAAACATAAACCCTCAAAATGAACCAAATAAGATCAAATGGCAACATAAATTGTCACAGCTACACTCAAATTCTAAAATTCAACAAATCTGAGTTGAAACCCCTCACCATCAGAGAAAGGTCTCTAATATGGAAGAATGTAAGACAATGAATTTAATCATAATAAGGCTAGTCACTTCTCCAACTTTAAATGGGAACTAGACTATAATTAAATAAAATACAGTCATGTGCATAAATTTCTGATAAAGCTATAGGTCAGAAAGGTTGATCACAGATAACTATAACGACAAAGTAGTGCAATATCATTGGACAAAAGATACGACACTTGCCTGGAAATAAGGAAGCAGTAACTCCTCTGCAATGGCCTGACCTGCAAGATTTTTCCACTTTGTCCCCAGCACTTTTGAATTGCATGAATCTTCATGACAACCTCGGGACTGACCAACAGACAAGCTTTTTGCCCCAAAAAAGTCGATGAGAAAGTCAAGCTGAGATTGATGAAGATGCACTAGCACAGGAAGCATAGCAATGCGTAACCTGAAAAGATAAATTTCAGATTCAGCATCAAATAAGCTTGGTAAAGGAAGAGAGGAAGGAAGAATGGGAAATTATTTAGTTGATTAATCATTGACAAATCAAAACCGCATAGCAAATTAAGAAGAGGGATAAATAAAGGCAATCAAAATTAAGCGCATGCGATTGAATCCATAAGTTGGACAATCCCAGACCTGGAACTCCATGAGACAGCAACTCTGGGAAAGATAAGGACAAATCAAATGTGATTCATCAAACTTAACTAACTAAAGCACTTTTCCCGTAAAAGCAAAATATTAGTAGAACAGTGTTTTTCATGTCATGGCCTTAAATGTTAGGGTTCTTCGTTATACTGGGCTGAACATAAATAATTGGTAGAACTCAGAAGCATTATGTTTCCCTCTTTTTCTGTACTAGAATACATTAGTTTAAAGAAAGAAAACATAAAAGAATAATATTAAAGTCACATAAGAAAACATAAAAGAATAACATTAAAGTCATAATCACTTAAAAGAATTGCACTGAGAGGGCAGAAATTACACCTGTACTCCTCAAGAGGGGTAAGAGGATTGGGTCTGACAATGTCTAAGTCCAGCTTCAATGCTTTTGAAGATGACAGTCTAGGACGATCTTTCGAGTCATAGTATCCCAGCACCTTTCAACTCAACCATGAAAACCATTTTAAGGCATTGTTCATGCAAGATAAGAAAAGGTAAATCATTCATTTAAAAAAGGACAAGAATGATTTCAGTATTACCAGTTTCCAAGGTGCATCTTTGCTAATGTCATAAAGGTGAAAATCTTGGACCAAAAGAGAAAGCTTAGATATGAACATTCCACCAACTGGGAAAATGTCATATTGAACTTGCATCCCAGATAACGCAAGCTTTAGACCTACAGTCATATCCCTTCCATGCATATTTGATGCATTCTCACCATTATTTCTAGATTCATGCCAGTCTGAACCACCATACATTATCCATGTCACATTAATGCTCTTAAGAAGTACACGTCCCATGGCCTTCCCAAAATCATTGGGTCCTGCAGAGTCCATAGATGGAAGCTTGCATTCCAAAACATTTTTCATGCTAGTTTGCCCACTTGTTTCTGATAAGTGGTTTTCTACCATTCGTAAACAGGTATCTTCATACCAACCACTATTTCCTTTGTCAAAATCTCCATCTCTTGAATTCCTCAGTCCTCCTTTAAGCATCTCAGGTAATGACTGTCTGCCTACTGCTAATTCAGACAAAGGGCATAAGTCACCCGAGTAGTAACCTTCTATAAATTCTGGTGAGCAACCATTCTTCAGAAATGAGGTTTGACTACTTTGTAATCCTATCCGCGGTGTTGATCCATTAACCAGTAGATCAGTGGAGAAAATCTCTGGAGATTCAACACTTAAGCTACTTGCTGCCTCTCCAAGAAGGACATTATCAAGTGAAATACGAAATTGCGACTCAGATGAATCAAATTGGCAGGTATGACTCCCACCGAAATGAAATGCATCTTCAGATATCTCACCCATCAAACCCACCACCCCAGATTTACTTTCTGTATGTGCAGTTGAAGCATGCATTTGAGAAGGTGGAGAAGAAATGCTGTTCACTATACCACTCACATCAATGAAATCGTTACCTTTTTTTCCTTGCTGCACACTATCATACCGATCTTGCAAATGAACAAGTGACTCCTCTATGTCAGGGGCAAAAAGCTGTTGAAGTTGAGCAGCCAAGCATATCAAACCAGAGGTAGTGTCATGGCAGGTATCCACATTAATGTGAGAGTTTGAACATTCTAATTCCCAGAGAAGGTCATTCTTACAGTTAATCCTCAAAAACGCTTCAAGGTGTGCCTCACGGGCAACCGTAATATAACCAATATCATGAAGATCTTGTACACTATAAGCGCCACCAAGTTTCTCAGACTCTGATACCTCGCAAAGAAGAAGACCCAGATCTTGCACTCTAATTTCATAATTATTTTCCATGGAATTTGCGACAGTTGTTTTTGAAAGAATCAAGGAAGATGCTGCTAATATACAAGCAACATATGATCCACTTGTTTCAGAGGAACCCAACAGAGAATCAAGAACTTTACTCTCATCCATCAAATTCATAAAGTATGGCTCGTAACTCAAACCAATATCAACCAAATTAAGAACAAAAGAAGCTCCACAAGGAACAGCTAAGTCCCCCTCATGCAAATTATTGTCACTGGCTTCTTCAACTTCAGGAGAGGGCAGAATAAAAAATGAAGTTATTGCATCGAACCAATCCAAGCGGCCACCAATAGCCACAACTGTGCTGCATCTGACACTAACAGATGTATAACCATGGGAGGTCTCTGGCTCAAACAAGTATACAATATCAGAACCAGCTATCCTAGAAGATAATGCATTTGAACCTCCTCCATCACCACGTTTCATTGTCGAGTTGCTACAAGATATCAAAAGAAAATCTCGATTTGGAACTCCAGAAACACAACCCCACAACATACCTTCACCATGGGCTAGCAAAAAGAAGCCAGCACCCTTAATACCACCAATATTTGAGACCGACAGCAAATTGAAGCTCTGAATTCTGAGTTTTAAACAATTCCATGATCCAGGAAGTTCACTTTGCATTGAACATTTTAAATTCTCTTTGCTGTCTGGTCTAATTACAAATTCCAGAGAATTGCATTCCACAAGTATAGATGTTTGAGACACAGAAGATTCTTCACTGCCAGCCATGCCATCATGGGCCACACATGAAAGCCCACTACTTATCTGGTTTAAAAGCCCTAGTAAGCAACTATATAGAGAACTGTCAAGATCAATTGTAACTGCAAATACACAAACATGCAAGAAAAAGGTAGAGCTCAAGATTATCTCTTGCTGGATTTGAGAATTTATATCTTCCAAATAATTCACGTGATTGACAGTGGCAAATTCAGAACCTTTGTCCATGAATTTATTTCTGCTCCTAGATTCCTCAAATGTAGCCAAGAACTTAGCCCTCTCTGCCACCCAAGGGCCAGTCACAGGACCCTCCGGCCAATGAATACTAATGACAGAAAAAGGACCAGTTCTGTTGCTGACTGACAAAATGTTCTGAGCAGAAAATTTAGACCTCTGAGTGCTTTCGGAGTTGATTCCAACATTGTCTTCATAGGCAGAAGTAACCAAGTAAACATCAAGGTCACCAACATTCAAGTGTAATGAACGAATGGCTGTCGAAGAAAATCTTTCCCAAACACTTCCATTTGAAACTGCACTATGTCCCTGGGCTGTTCCTTTCTTGAAAGATGATGGTGACGAAAAATCAAGAGCAATAAATTGATCCCAAGAACAATAGCCCCGAGTGTCTTTACCACCATCAAAAGGAAAACACAATATTACCCTTGCATCTGGGACCACTATATTACCTTGCAAAGTTTTTGTTGAAGATAGGGTTGTAATAGCAGGACAAGAACCTCTTTTCACATCCCCATTAGAAAACCCATGCTTCTCATCAGCCATATCAGACTTAAACTGAATCCTCTCGTGATTCATTTCAGTAGAATCTCCAAGTTCCTCATAAAGATCCATTAGCATATTTATCAAATGGAAGTTCATCCAGAAAATAAATGGAGGTAGTTTCAATGAAAACAATGTGGACCACATTAAACAGCCATGTGACCGATTTGCATGAACAGCAAATTGGCAATTAGTGATACCAGAATTTCTAAGAACCAAAATTTTGACCACATCACCTCTATTCCCAAAAGAAGAGTCTGCATAAATTGACCCATTAAATTCATCTGAATCATTAACTTTGCCAGATTGGGCAAATGGAGGGAGAACACCTTGAACTTCAGCTTGCAGATGTTGGATTGAAACAGTTTGACTGTCAACATTTTTATCACACTCCCTCAAATGTAAATTCATTGCATCCATGTCATAGCGAAAGTAATCAGCAACTTCAATATAGTTCAGCGTCCCCTGAAAACTCATCTTTTCAGGACATACCTGTTGATCTTATTAAAGGTTTGTGTTAGAGTACAAGAATATCAATCTGAAAGACAAAAATGAAAATATGAGAAGGAAGGAAAATTCTTCAAGAACAATAATGACCTGTACAAGAAGAAAAATGCCTCTGCATTCTGCACCAAGATAATGAACACATGACCCAACATTTGTTCGATCCCCATTCAGATCATATAAATGCTTCGGATCTTCATCATAAAAGGAGAATACAATAGAAATTCCAGCGAATTTTGCTGTAAGATTCGTTTGAACATGTTGGTGCTCTGTACACACATCAAAAGACAAAATTATAGTTTCACTACAAAGGTGTGATGCCACAAAGGTAAATGGTCCAGAAACAAATTTCAGACGGTAAAAGACCATGCCATAACTCCATTCCTATCTCATAGATTAAAACTAAATCCATCTTATAATACAAACATTAACAAGAGGCGAAAAGAATTAAGAATCAAAATCTAATGGAGTAATTAAACAAAATTGTGTCATCCCTATAGGCCAAATTACGCAAGCAAACCAAGATTTCTTGGGTTTCTTCTACTAATGCATTGTTAATGCAGAATGTTTTTGCATTCAGAAAAGGTAGAAAGGATAAGACTTTATGGAAATGTGCAGTCCTTGCTTTATTGGGTGGCTTGGCAAGAATGGAATAGCTGTATTTTGAAGAAAAGAGAGAGGATGTCATCAGGTTAAGGGATTCAAAATTCACTTTTTGCCTTCTCTTTGGGCCTCAATCTCCAAGGATTTTGAAGGAAGATTTTGTTTATTCTGTTTATTGAGGTTCCTTTCAGTTTTTGTAAAATTTGGTAAGGGTGTGCTGGGGTATAGACATGCTGATTTTGTTTTGTATAGTCGATTGGAACTTTATAGGACCGTTTTTGTTACCTTTGTGGAACTTTGGTTCACTTTAATATCTTTTCCTATTCATTTTAATCAAAGTCTTCTGTTTCCTAACAAGAGAAAATTAAATGAAATTGTGATATTATATAGTGTCATTAAACTGAACTCTTTTTCCCATTTAGAATGCAAGAAATCAGGAATCAAGAACATCTACATATATTTCTTTAAAGGGAGCTATATACTTATAATTTCATAAACATCTAAGCAAATTATATTTCTTTATACAGTCTATATACAAGAAATCAAGAATCAAGAACATGAAAATGAACATGAGCATGAAAATTATTTCTTCCATAAGCAATTAACTTTTGTTTCGCACAAGTAAAACATTAAATTCTTCCCTGGCCCTACCTTATGGCTCCTGAAAACCAAGATTAAATCAAACTTCTTGCATTTGAGAAAGGTATTAGGTGATGTATTAGGTGATGCAACAAAAACCGCATGTAATTCTGAAACTTTATATATCCTAATGCATCATGAGAAAAAATTATGCACTAACTAAACACGGCATAAGTATACGCATGTAACGAGAAAAGTTTAAAAAAATTTGTTGAGCTTACAATTCACTAGCCCCTCAATTATTTAGATATGACAAAAGCAACGAAACACACACCAGAAGGAACATGCAAAGATCCAGAAGCAAGGCTTGATGCAGCAGTTATAGCACTGAAAACAGAGCATGTCCAGTTCCACATGCCACTGCTTCCTAAAGCAGATTGGGAATGTCTCATTCCATCAAAACATTCAAAAAATTGGTCCACACTGCACATAGGCCAAAGCAATTGGAAATATTAGCATTAGTTTAAGCCACAATACCAGATACAGACAGTATCGAAGATGGAAAAAGTCTAATATACAAAATCTGAAACTTTTTAAACATTTAATTATAATCGATCTCTAGCAGTCTCTAGTACGAGGCCCCTACTTAACTCCTCTAACATCAGTGATTCACTATTATATGCTAAGTTTTCAAGTTTTACATTAGACAATTCAAGTGTTTCAAAATTTGCATTAAGAGCTTTCAAATTACAATTTCAACTTGTGTTTAAGAGTTTTAAGTTAAAAATTCAACTTAAGTGTTGGGCTTTTCAAGTTTGTGCAGGTGAACATAATTTTATGTCAATGTACATTAGCCAATCTCCTAGCATCAAAATTTTACAAGCACAAACAAATGTATCAACCTTGTCCCCAAATCAACATCTTCAATACCCTCTTTCTGGTTTGCATTGACAGGACATGGCACCCAATCCAATATGAGATGCCAGGCAGGTAGCATAGATTCAGAAACAGATTCTTGCCCATTCAAAGAAGAAAAGTTGGTAGAACAGCTACTACAAATTGGTTTAGTTGCATCAGTGGCAATTACAGCAGAAACATTTGGTGATGAATGGTGATGAGAACTTGTATTGAAGTGAACAGAATCAGTTGGCTTGCAAAGCATATGAGCCCTCCAATCCTTATCAAGCTTCTTATAAGTTTCCCATGAAAGTAAGAACCATTTCATTGAGATTGGTTGAAATCTTAATTCTATGGGATCAATACAAATATCTGCATCCACTTTGCGAATATCTAATGACCCGTCCTTCCAAGGTATACTCAATTTTATATTTCCTGAAAATCCATTTCTTTTCCATGTCATGATTGGAGTTGTAGCATTTGACTGAGAGCAACCTGAAGGTACCTCACCAAAGGGAGTTCCAGAATCAAGTGGCGAGCCTGTTTGCTGATCAACAGCATCTGTGTGAAGAAGTTCAAGTATTGCTCCTTGAAATTTTACAAAATTTGTAAGACGACTAATTCCAAGAAAGCTCTCAGTATTTGGATCACTATTTGAGGTAGAATCTTCAGAAACACAAGTTCCACATTCTATTTCTGATATTCGAAGAACCAATGTTGCATGTGACTCCACTTTGTTTTCTTCCTTCTCAATACATGGATCAAATGCAATGATCAACTTCTTTATCTTTACATGGAAACTTGTAAGAAACCATTTCACCACTTTTGCTATTATCTTAACACCTTCATGAACATCGCTGGAAGTAAATTTAGAAGGACTATCCATTGTGTCATTCTCAAACATACCTGAATCTGATTGCATACTATAGTTACCATCTGCACAGGTGCTACAACTTTCATCTCTAGAGTGTAAATTGTTACTCTGACAAGGAGAAAGCACAAGCTCCAGTTCATCAAACTCAACCTCACAACCTTTGCCCTTCCACGGCATTTTGACCAGTAGAGAGCCAATGGACCCTTCTTTTATTATCACTGATGTTGCTGCACCAAACTGGAAATAAGAAAAAAAAATCAGTTTCAATGTGGGAAAAGATATTTTAATTAAATAAAAACCCTGTATAAATCTGCAGCGGCCTTCTTCTTATGTTTAACTAGACATAGCTTGGACACCAATATTCACAACAGAAACCTACTTGCACTAGTTACCAAACATGGAAGTTACAAAATCTTAGTAAAATATTAAAAACCTAGTTACCCAGAGTCAAAATCCAATGTTGTAAGTTTCTTGCGTCAAAGAACACCCATTTAAACATCAACATGAAACCAATCAACATTACAAAGCATACCACCCCTACGAAGCATGGACACAGATAGGTAATATGGATACAACACGATACGGACATGGTGACACAGCAATTTTTAAAAAATGAAGACACGGGTATGGTAGGACACAATAATAAAATTTTTTTATCTATATTTATTAATATAAAAATAATCAATGTAAATATAAATTTCATTATTATATAATAAAATTCTTATCAAGGTCTGTCATAAGTAATCCAAATATCAATATTGTAATTGCAAAAAATATAATTAATAATTAATAATTAATCAATCACTTATATTTCTTGAATATAATTATCCTTTAAATATAATAAAAAAGTTTATAAAAAAACAAAAGGAGAGATATGTTGGCAACTTCAGCATTAATATTTTCCACTATCACAACCACTTCTATTGTCACTAGCACTTTGAGAAGTCGCTATTAGTAATCTATAGTATCAACAAAACTAATTAGTAACTTTATATTGTTGAAGCCACGAAATTAAAAGAAAAAACATTGAAATTATAAAGAAAGCAATTATATTTATCAAATATTGAATGTTCTTGAAGCATGATATTGAAATGTTTAACCTAACTTTTTCTGCAAAACAATCCAACTTCTTCTGCAATTTTTAATTGCATTTTTTTGTTTTAAGGGAAACCTTAGATAATATGTACATAGTTTTTTTAATGGACTTTAATTGTTATTAATTAAAAAAAATTTCAATGAGCTTTTATAATTTTATTTTTTAAATGAGTTTTTTTATTTTCTTAAAATAAATCTAAACTAACATATTTTGTCGCGTCAGAGACATGTCATGTCCGACACGAATATAACAAGGGTACGTGATGGTTTAAGAAGTGTCCATGCTTCACAGCAGCCTAAGTGCCACAACGTGGAATTCATTAAATTCGATTAACCCATCAGGAAAATGAAGAACATCCGACAGCAATTCTTCATACCAAATTCTAGAAACTCCAAACAATATCTCATTCTTATCGGTTGATTCAAACTTGTCAAAGTTTCACATAAACCCAACAGAAAAATAATCACACGAAGTTCTCCTAAAGACTGATATTATAAACTATCCTACCCCGGAAATTAACAAATAAAAGAAAATAATAACAAAAAAACAAGAGAAAAAAAGTAAACCAAAAATTGTCTTCTCTCCAAACTAGCATAGTTTAAACAAAACACGCGTACCTTCTGATTAAGATAATCAACATTAAGCGCGAGATCATTGAGCTGAATTGAACCATCACTAAGCTGCACAACAAGCTGGTCAAGGTCGATATCCCCTAATATGAATTGTCCCAATTTCTTCTTCAAAAAGAATTTACAAACCCTCTTCACCGCCCACGTCGACACCATCTCCTCGGCAATCCTCCACCCGGAAAACATCTTCAATTTCGTAATAACCGCTTCCTTATTCGGTTGTGAATTTCAAGTATTTAAATTCGAAAATTGAGGTTTTGTTCGGAGAGTAATTAGGATTTTAAAAGTTGACGATTGCTCTCAACGGAAGATACTTCCAGCAAGAGAGAGTAAAGAGGAATCTATTGTATCGGTGAATGATTTAAAGCTAACATGAGACAAAGAAGATGACGAATTCTGTTGTTCGGAGTTCGGGTTTGTTTAGGTTCGGGTTTTGGTAATCCATGTTTATTGGTTTGTGCGTGCGCGCGGTGTGTGCCAGCTGGATTGAGAGAAAATTTCATAATTTAAAAATAAATTAATTTAATATTATTAAATATAATTTAAAATAATTTGAATTATATTATAAATTAAAAATATAATAATTAATTATTAATAATTTTATAATTTTTTATTAATATTTAAAAAAAATTATGAATAATTTTTTTAATTTATCTATATTTTTATTAATTATTATTATATGAAAGATACGAAAGAAAATTATATATAATTTAAAATAATAAATAAATAATAATAAAATTTTTATAAATTATATTAAATGATTTGATTTATAATTTTGTATTTTATAATTAATTTAATTAACAATTTTAACTGTAAACAGTAGATTAAAAAATATTAATATGATGATCGATTCATAAATTTTTGAAATCAATCTAAATTATTAATTTTTATGATTTGAATTGATATAGAATAGATCGATTTGAAAATATCTACTCTAATTATGTGTTTTATTTTCTAACAAAAGTTAAAAAATTATACTTGAATTATAAATTTAATTTTACGATGTTGAATATCATATCGCATAAATTATGACAATATTTCAAATATTTATAAAATTTTAATAAAATTATGTTTACAAAAATATTTTTAAATAAGGGGGAATGACAAATTCCCCCCTATATTTTGAACAAAATCCAATCACCCCCCTACTGGGTGATGTGGCAAA
>JAVXUL010000015.1:362736-379157 GCA_035590515.1 Trichilia minutiflora | reverse complement strand
CAAACTAACGTTATGCAAGATGGATGCGAAAGTATAAACAGGAGATGAAGTGAAGTTACAATTATGCCCTTGTAGTATAATCACGGGTGTGATACGCGAGCATAACGATTTGAGTATTGTTATACTCGAACTCGACTCAAATAGTCACTCGAGCTACTCGAACTCGAGTTCGACTCGATTATTATTGAGTCAAATTCGAGTATCTATCGAACCGAGGATGAATAGCTCACAAATAGCTTGACTCACTTATACCCCTAATTTCGAGAGTTGATCATAGTTTATTCTCAAATTTTAATTTTAAAAATTAACCATGCTCTATTGTTGAAATTTATTTTTGTGAATTGATCAAATAATGACGGTTTTTAGAAATTCAATTTATAATTGATAAAATTACGGATAATTCTCTAATTTAATGAGAATTTTTGGAATTTGTCAAAAAATCGGTTTTTGATCAATATTTTATCCAATAACTTCATAAATTAAATATTTTTAAATATTCAACACAAACAAATAATTTAAACTTATTATTTACAAGTTTATTGTCTAAAATTTTAATAAATGAATCTGTATACTGAGGGATCTTCGAATAAAATGAGATGTGATTGTGCAATGTGATGGGGCCATTTTGATAACAAAAATTTTTTCGAGGTCTATATTTTTGTAAACGGTTTGTTAATAATGACCACCACCACCACCATCGCCTGTCCCGGCCGGTTTCGGACAAGTGATAAGAGCCGTGAACAATTTCCACGATTATTATTGTATCCAATATCCAATGCTACGCGACAACCTCGTCAAATTCCAATAACCAATAATGATAATGTTGACTTGCAACATCGCCTGGCCGGTTTCGGACAAGTCATGAGAGCTGTCTCTTCAGCTCCTTCGTTCATTCTGAAACTCGTTTAAATCCACAAAAGTCCCATCATATCACAGATTTTGAAGAGGAAAAAGAATAATTGCACTATTCCATGTTTATCATTGAATCCAATAACGAATGCTATGCGACAACCCCGTCAAAATCCAATAAGCAATACGGATAATGCTGACCTCCACCATCGCCTGGCCTGTTTCGGACAAGTGATGAGAGCTGTCTGTTCATCATCGTTCTTTCAGTGTGAATAATTGAATACTGACCAAAACCGAAACGCGTTTAAATCTATAAATGCCCCATCATATCACATAACTGAGAAGAGGTGACTTACATTTCTACTGTCTGTTTTGATTCAGAGCCATACTTAAATGGAGCTAAAACCGGGTATATCAGCTTTGGTTACTGGTGGTGCCTCCGGGATTGGTAAATTTTCAAATTTTTTTCATTTTTCGATATTTTAAGTACTGTCTACTGAAGTATTTTTTTTTTTTAAAGTACTAAAGTTTGTGAAGTGATAGCGAGTAGTTTTGTGAAGTATATTTTTGAGTTGTTTTTTCATTGACATGTGATGGGGTTGTCTTTGGTTGTCATGATTGGAAGGTGAAATCTATGGATGTTTTGGAATCTGGGTTTTGACTTTTTGAGATTTTAGAATTGTTAGTTGTTGTATTCTTATTCTTATTGTGAATGTATATCACGAAGTGGAGGTGTTTCAAGCTATCGTAAAAAAAATTTATTCTCTGTACATGTTGCAGGAAATAACAGACTACGTCTACTAAATTTAATTTTTGTCGTGATACATGATGATGTATATGATGCAGGTAGAGCTTTGAGCTTAGCTCTTGCACAGAAGGGAATATTTGTGACTGTTGTTGATTTCAATGAGGAGAGAGGAAAGGAAGTTATATTTCTTGTCGAAAAGGAGAATGCCAAGTTCCATTCAAACTTGGGATTTCCATCTGCTATGTTCGTAAGATGCGATGTGACCAACACAAGTGCGTTTATTAGTATTTATTTGATTTGGGCAATCGGGTTGTTCTCATATCACCTTTTTTCACTTTCCTTCATATTTATTACAGTTCTTTGTTATTTCTATATGTTGAAGTTCTAATGAAAACTAGAACATTATAGCTTAGGATTGAGTCCAAGACCATAAAACAAACCCAGAACAACGAACTTGCAACCAATCCCAGAAACTCAAGTTTCCAGAATGAACATATAGTAGAGTTTATAACTTTTCACACATACACTTGTTATCAATAATGAGAACAAGTGTAAAAAATCTAACTATCAATCCAGAAAACAAGTAAAAGATCAAAGAAATTAATCATGAAGAAGAAGCAAAACAATCCGCAACTTAACTTCTGCCGAAAACACAGCATATATCAACCAGAATCTTCAACCGATTGAACAAGAAGAAAAATCCATCAAATCATATACACGAAACAGGAAACAAGAACAACGTGAAAAGAGATTTTGTTTCAGGGGAGAATACTTGACTTTTATTGATCAAGAAATGAAGGAATTACGGAAACTGATACCGAACTAGAAAAAATACAGCCATTATATACAACTGCATGTAAATGATTTTTCCCATGAAAAGCCGATATTGCCCTTGACTTTAAACTAACTTCTATAGGCTTTTCCAATCTTCGATTCCCTGCAGCTTTGCTTACAATAACCATCCTCCACTTCTTCTCTTGTTATTGATGAATATGTTGGATTTAATTTTTTATATTTTGGTTAACATATTAATTTATAATTATATTATGAGCTGTTTAATTAATTAAAATTATTAAGTAATGAACTATAGAGATATCTATTGGATATGAGTTATTAATGTGTAAAATTTCAATAAAGACTCAAATAAAATTTATGAGAATCTAATTGATTTAATTGATTTAATATATAAAGAACATAACAGAGTTTTGTTCAAAGTCAAAATTGTATCGGTATTTTACCTGTCCTATTAGAACAAATTAAAGTAACAACAAATCTAGATTTAAAAGCACTCAATCCTAAATAATTTCAGTATTGATAATTGATAGAAGTCTAAAAACCTATTTCATCAAATATGGATTCTTGTAAATATTCTTTTTTATTTTTAATTCATAAATGATTGTTTAATAATTTAATCTTTGTTTATATATAATTGTTTGAATTAAGATCTAACAGAATCACCTATTATCACTTAGTATGAGGTTGCTTTACAAACTAATTGTTTTTGTGTATGTTCTCATCATGAATTTACATATCTAATTATCGTGTCATATTATGCTACTTGATGATTTTACAAGGAATCCATCAAATAGAATTGCACTTCATTTATGAATAGTAAAAAAGACACAAATTTTTGCTATGATTTTGTGCTTATTAGGTGCCACACATTTTCTTTTTCTTGTTTCTCTTGAATTAACTTTATAAGTATTTTATAGTTGGTTTATTATTGACTACTCTATCCTCAATATGCAACTTATGTTTGTGGATAGTTATATGTATCCATTTTCTATAAATAGGAGATATAGCGGCTGCCTTTGAGAAGCATTTAGCAACGTATGGAGGATTGGATATCTGTATCAACAGTGCTGGTATAGTTAATTCTATTCCATTTCACAAGGATCAAACTGACGGCACACTTTCATGGAGACTCACACTTGATGTGAATTTGATTGCCACTATTGATTGCACACGGAAAGCGGTATGGTTAAAGTTTGACTTGCCATAATTTTGCTTGACTTTGTTGATGAGGTTAATATCTGTTGGACTTTTCTAATCGTTATGGTGTTAATATGGACTTTTAATACATCCTAAAGATGTTCCCGGTCTATATAAATCATCAATGTGGTTCCAAAACTTCTAAACTAGTCTTTTAAAAGAATAAATGACTATTATCTGGGTCTCTAGAAGTTAACTCTGCACAATTTATGTTTGATAAGTTGCATTCTTTTCCTTCCACAAGCAGACAAAAAGAATGCGCCTTACAACTTACAAGATGCTAAGTTTTCAAATAGAGTGCTCTTTGTTTATCTTTTCACTTTGCTAATTTGATCAGAAAATGGGGTAACATTGAATAAATTTCTATAGTCTCTTAACAGATTGGAATTATGCAAGCTACAAAAAGGCCTGGGGTGATTATAAATATGGGGTCTTCTGGAGGTCTTTATCCAATGTATATGGATCCTATCTACTCTGCTTCTAAAGGTTTGGTGTTTTGTATAATATTACTGATTTTATTTCCAGTAAGCATTTAGGTTAACTAATGCATTTCGTTAGTTGTCAAAGCCTTATGCATGTATAAGTATCAGAAAGATGCTATTGAATGTAGAGTTTGATACTTATATGCCGTTTGTTTCTACAGCTGGTGTTATTTTATTTACTAGATCACTTGCTCCTTACAAACATAAGGGAATTCGCGTCAATGTGGTTTGCCCTGAGGTAATAATCTAATTTGAAACATTCTGGATGTCATCAAGAGTGTTATCTGGTCAACATTTTGAAAATCATCCAATGTTATCTAATTGCACCGTAAATTTTTTATGCAGTTTGTTCAAACTGATATCGGGTTAAAAGCAGACCCTAAATATGTTGAATCGGTGGGGGGCTTTGTGCCTATGGAAATGGTGGTGAAAGGTATTATCCGCCAATTTTTTCATCTTAGGGAACGTTAATGATATTTTTTGTTTTTTGTTTTACATTTCTATTCTCAAAATGCGCAAGAAATTTGTAAATTCTCCGGTAAAACATAATTAAGCAACAGAAAATAGTAACATATCGAGTGCCTGAACATAAATATCTCTAGTTGAGTATCAAACATACTAAATTTTTGGGCCTGGGAGGGTGGGTAGGAATTGGGAGAAGAGTATATAATTTTCTCTCTCTTTTGTTCCTTCTATATTGAGGAGGACCTCTGGCATGTAATACCATAGAGATGTGCAAGTTGTCAACTCTTTGCTCTTTATAATTGTTTGGATGTGCACAAAAGTGATGATTGGTTTTCCTAGTAGATCTTTTATAACTTATATTCATGTATACTGGAATTGATTGATAAGTTTCTTTAGACACATTATGGTTAACGGTGAGAAGATATTTGATATCAATGAAGTTTTATTGAAATACATTTCGAAAAAATAGTTGGCTCAACGTATGAGATTGATAGCCGTTTATCATTTCTCCCCTGCCACCGCCCCCTTTGTTTGACGATTAAATATCTCATGTTCCAAACATATTTGCTTGTAGGTGCTTTTGAGCTTATTACTGATGAGAGCAAAGCTGGTTCATGCTTATGGATTACGAATCGCAGAGCCAATCGTTGCAGAAGAAGCCAGATACATTGTGCATTCTGCACATTCCAGGAAAATATCCTCATCCAAAATTCCTTCAAATCTAAATCTCCAACTTCCTGAGGGTTTTGAGAAAATGTGAGTAAAAACATGCCAAACAGTCCTATTCTGTTGGTGATTGGTGTCAGAAATTTTAACTATTTAAGTACAGCTTCAGGCAATTTTTATTCATTTGTTCTAAATGTGAACCTACAAAATGAACTGAAGCTGGCATACTGTTGAGCTATGATTTCAAGTTAGCATATAAGAGTTTTCCATTATCCTCCTCTTGTCTTTACATTTAAAGTTCGTCAGATTTCTGCTTACATGATATCAACTTTATCTTGACCTGTATTACGTTAACAGGGCCGGATATATCAATGTCAAATGGTTTTCTATCCTAGTATACTTGGAAATTCTTTATGCAGCTTGGCTTCTTCCATTGTGGAACCCCTAAAGCACTTTTAGTGAACAAGTTTTTGTGAAATTGAATTAGGAGAGTGAGATAAATTATGATGGTTGACTAGTTGAGATGTAAAAAGAACAATAAGGTTGCTGATTCTGAAATTCTATAAATTTTAATGAGATAGGGAGAATGTGAATAATAAATGACACCAATAATATGAGAGCGGACTGTTGGTTACTATCTTACTTTGCTAACTCATTTGGATGTTTGACAACCTCTTAAAACATGTTTGGTATTGTGGTTGTGCAAATCTGACAAATATAACTGCTGTTGGTCACGCTTCATTTTATCATCTGTCTGAAACTTCCATGTCAGCTGTTTTACCATATCTTTATCTCATAGAAACTGTCATTTACTTGAATTTGATCAACTTTATTGCAACAATTTGAAAAGATAGCGGTTTGCTTATTGGTACTTGATAGATACTGAGAATTTTATTTTATTTTTGTTCTGCAGAGTTGTTCACACCTTGGATCATAATTTTCGTAATTCAACCCGCAAAGCTCGCGCCCCATTAAGTTTGCCCATTGAACCAAATCACGTTCTTGTGAAAATCATTTATGCTGGTGTAAATGCTAGTGATGTAAGCCACTACTCAAGAGAATTAATATCAACTTGCTTTTTTTTTCCTCCGATTTTTATTTTTATGTTCTGGTCATCAGAATTTGTTATTATCGTATTTATTTGAATATCTCTAGTCTTAGAGTTCCTGACCATCTCTTAGAAAAGCATGAGCTTTCAAGCTCATGACAAATGTATGAGTGCAGCATTGTAATGAAAATTAATATCCTGAAATAAACGTGGCCCATGAGATACGATCTTCAATATCTAACACAATCAGAGATAATCAAGTGAGTATCTGTAGTTGTTTTAGAAATGGGTTTAGTATTTTGTTGTCATTTTAGAGTGTTCGAACTTGGGTGATATTTGTTAATTTGGATGTTCTCCTCAGTATTATTGTATATATATAGTTCTTATAAATAAAAAAAAAAGGAAAAGAAACGAATATAAATGTCTCATCATGATTGATGTTTAGTTGTGTACTCAGTAATTCGTTGTGTATTCGAGTTAGGATATAGCCTTTAAACCAAATTTGAGTATGAACTTTTCTATAGTTACTTTTCCAGTATTTGGCTATTTTACCAAGAAAAAATTGATAAAATTTAGTGATTAATAGGTTGCACTTACTAGACCTCTGACGTTTTCAGAAGCTTGTCTATTGAACACTCTTCCCTCTTCCTTATCTATTTCCTGAAAAGAATTCACCCAGGCTCCTGACCTGTTTTTAAAGTTTTAGGATGTTCATAGCAGTTGAGCCACTAGGCACACATGATTTTTGTCCACAAGTGTTGCCAGATATGTTCATGCTAATTAAACTTAGCCAGGAATGTGAAAGAATTTGCCCTTGCCCTAGAGGTTGTCAATGTTTTTGACGAATGTTAAAGAAAAGGCATCTCACTTGGTTTGTCTTTTATCTTTATTTTCAGTAAATCTTACCAACATAAAGATGTTGCAGAATGTTACAAATTATCTTTGCCTCCTTTTGGTAATATAATTTGAATGATAGTTCTCTCTCTTATATTTATCTATATTGTACATGTCTGCACACATAACAAGGAAAGGATATGGCTTATGGGCAGGTTAATTTCAGCTCTGGTCGTTATTTCTCTGACAGAAAAAATATTGGTTCTCTTCTTCCATTTGATGCTGGCTTTGAGGTGCATAAAATTAATATTTCGAATGTCTTGTATAGCTGTGCAATTCAGTTATGTTTATATGCTCTTACTGATTATATTGTTGATAAACACTATACGTTTATAAAATTGTTGCTGCTATGATATACTTGCAGGCAGTCGGAATAATTGCAGCAGTCGGGGACTCTGTCCTTAACTTGAAAGTTGGCACTCCTGTTGCCATCATGATTTTTGGGAGTTATGCTGAATTTACAGTGGTACGTTATTCTTGTACATTGTCTGCAATGCTAACTTAAGTTGCTTGCTAATCAAATTTCACAACTATCATAAACTTTCAACATTTGTAATTAATGCTAGAATTGGATATTTTCCATAATGCAGGTCCCTTCTAAAAACATCCTTCCAGTGGCAAGGCCAGATCCAGAAGTTGTTGCCATGCTAACCTCAGGGATAACAGCTTCAATTGGTTTGGAAAAGGCAATGCTTGCAATTTTTGTCAAATATAAGAGCAAATTTCTGCAACTCATACACACATATACTCACAGAGGGAAATATATTTTAAGCTTGTCCCTTTGTTATCAAATTCACGAAACTTAATTTTATATTCAGTCAATAAATTTTCAAATTTTAGGTAATATATTCCTTTGCTTCGTATCCTTTGTCATTTCAAATGGCATGTCTAAAACCCTTCATTCAACAATATATTTTAGTTCTTCTGGCAACAATTCTTTCTTTTGGTTTCCTTTTAGGCTGGACAGATGGAATCTGGGCAAAAAGTGCTTGTTGCAACCGTTGCTGGATGGACTGGACAATTTGCTGTGCAGGTTTACCTTCAAATACAAAGATAATTCTCTAATGCATCAATTCTCTCTATATAATACAAATAGGAAACTTTCTGCTGCTATTGCAATAGCGTATGCCATCCTTACTAGTTATGCTGTTATGCTAGAGCAAGTTAGACACTTCATCCATTTTTTTGGTTAATAAGGTGCAATAATCCAGTGTTATATGGGGAATCATTTTCATGATTTTCATCTTTATCAGCTAGTATTTTAGCTTTTATAATTTGCTCTGGTTCTTTTGGTTTACCATTTGCAGATCAATATTTCAATATTTTGAATGATTTTGATATTCTGTCATAAAAGACCTTACTAGGTAAATGACTGCCTTAATTACAAAAGATCGTAATTGTTCGTAGGTACCATTATCAAATTGTAAATTATAATAATGGATATAATGCAATTATCTTAGTAAGCATAAGCATACGTATAATCAGGTTGCCCAGTGAAGGCTTCTTAGTCATCTAATTTATAATAAAGATTTGAACTACTTTTCTAGAGTAGTGTAATAGTGGTAATTAAGGAAATTAAGTTGTTTTGTCCAGGCTAACGAAAGAAAGTCATTAAAGTGGAAGAATTTCTTAGGCATGGTCAAACGAGGTCGGATTATAGTTAGTTACCACTAGACGATAGGTTCTTTGGATTATCTTAGCTTAGGATGCAATATCCAATAATTGTTGTTCTCTGATGCCGGAGCTGAGTTTATTGGAATGGTTTACCAAGTCCAAGTGTTTAGCTGCTTTGGTTGTAAATTAAAGAAATAGGACTTTAATTTATAGGTGCTGTTTCTGATTATTTATTTCCTAAATTAGGTGGCACCTAGTTTTCGAAGAAATACTATCGTTGTGATATTACAAAGGATATGTCATTTGGATAAGCGAGGAAATTGCAATCGAAACCTTCTAGTGGTGTCATTTTAGTTATGTCTATTTGTGGAAATTGAGAGTTAGCAATATTATTAGTGCTGATGTTGCTGTTTTTATGACACAAGTTACTCTTTCTAGATGACAGTTACTTATCCCTGAGTTCTTTCTTAAATTTTGCCTTGTAATTTATGTCATTCCACATCAACAATGTTGATGAAAATTTTAGCATTTCTTTTCTTTGTTGATGAAAACATGTGCAGCTTGCAAAATTAGCTGGAAATACCGTGGTTGCCACTTCTGAAGGTGCAGAAAAGTCTCAGCTTTTGAAAGAACTGGGAGTTGATCGAGTCATAAACTACAAAGCTGAAGATATTAAAACTGTAAGTCTTTAGTTTTTGTTTCAGCCCTCATTTCTTCTGTTTATTTTGTGTAATTAGGAGGATTAAGATACTGAGATGACCAATGATTTCGTTTTGATTGATTCAATGAGTTAACTGATTTAGGCAATGGGATCTATAAGGTCTGATTTTTTTTTCATTTTTTTATGATGATTTTTGTTACTAGGAATAATTGTTCATATTTAATGTGTATATGTGCAGACACATATGCGCACAGAGTCTTTTGATGTAGTTACAAATAACATCTTTAAAGCACAAAAGGTTCAGTTTAATTGTCTAAACAATTTTAGAACTTCAGCAAAGCTATCTGTTTGTTAGTATCTCTCAGTTGAACAAACCTGTTTGAAATTTTCTCATCGAACTTAAGTAAACACTTGTGTGCTCTCCCAATTGTTAGTCCCATCAAATTTGTGATGCCCTAGGATTTTATCCCTAGTGTGGTCTTACTTGGCTACAAGAACCAGGATCCTATCATATATTTTCATCTCATCATGAGATTAAAGTATGTGATCTCTTCTTCCATTTTTCTTCTTCTAATCTTTCCATACATATGTAAACAATGCTATTCTGCCAGGTTATAAAAAAGGAGTTCCCCGAAGGTTTTGACATCATTTATGAATCTGTTGGCGGTGACATGTTTGATATGTGTGTGAATGCTTTGGCAGTTTATGGAGGGCTCATCGTGATTGGAATGATTTCCCTGGTTGTCAATCTTTTATTTTCATGCTTTCTTTTGGTTCTGAGTTTTCAACCTTCATTGTATATGTCATTTTTTTTTAATGACTTTTGGCATGCTATTTTTATCCAAAAACTGATATCCACAGGCTAAATTAACGTTGATTCATTTATACGTTTTGACGTAAAAGTTTGTAAGTTTTTACTTTCAATTTCCTGGATTTTTTCATCACATTGGCATATCACTCGTACTGTTAATTAGCCATCCATTGTCTCAGTAAATTTTTTGGGAAAGAGAAAATATAGATTTGCATGATTTCTGTTGAATACATTGTGATTTAAGTTCCATCTCCTGGTAAGCTGGAAATATTAAATTTGGGTGTTATACTGCGTGATTATCACTTTTCTTTTGCATATTATTCATACAATTGAATAATGACTTGCACTATAATTGACAACAGTCAATCTATCGGCTTTCAAGTTTCTATTCTTTTTTGTGATATTGACTGTTCTTGGATCTGTTCAGTGGTTATGATTTAGTGCCAATGAAATTATTTATTTTTGTTTCAGTATCAAGGAGAACGTGAATGGCAGCCATCAAATGACCCCGGATTATGTGAGAAGATTTTGGCAAAAGGCCAAACTGTGGTATGTTGACATGGATAACGAAATTATTACATGCTGTCATACTAATGTGGTGTGTAAGTGAATGAGTATAATATAAGATTGGGTCTCAAGCTAAT
This sequence comes from Trichilia minutiflora, assembly GCA_035590515.1. Classification (NCBI taxonomy): domain Eukaryota; kingdom Viridiplantae; phylum Streptophyta; class Magnoliopsida; order Sapindales; family Meliaceae; genus Trichilia; species Trichilia minutiflora. The sequence continues at coordinate 368,283 of JAVXUL010000015.1, read as the reverse complement.
ATTAGAATTTATCAAGAAATTGATAAAATTCTAGAAAGAATTTGAAGAAATTTTTGTAATATTTAAGCTAAGATCCATAAATAAAATTTAAGCCCCTTTATTTATAGATTCAACTCAAAATTTTAAATAATTACAAACAAGCGCTTAAAATATATAAAGAAAAACAAAAAATAAAGGGTAAAAATGTAAAGTCAAGTGACGCAGAATGATATGTGCGATGCCTGAAATAGAGGTATCCAGCGCAAGACATGTTTTGCTCTAAAGCCCATGTGCCCCCAAAACAAATCCAGTGCTAGACATTAAGATGTCAAGCACCAGACATGTGCTGTCTTTGAAGTTCAACGTCGGGCATCTCAATGTTTGGCATTGGATGCTCCCTACAATCCATGCAACTGTACATCAATTTTTCTTATTAGTGAAAAACTCGACCTCTAGTTGTCTTTTAGTTCTAAATACACATGCTTTTTTAAGCAGTAATACGAAAATAAGTGCATCACATTAAAAGTGTGAGATATATTCATTGCCATGGGAAGGTCGATTACATATGCGTTCTTATTAACCTTCTTCAACACTTTATATAGACCATACTTCCTAGGTTGCAGCTTATTATAGGTGTTTACCAAAAATCACTCTTTTGACAAATATACCAAACCATGTCTTCCTCCTCGAAAAGTCTTGATATCCTATGCTTAACATTTTTCACTTCAAGTTTGTCCTTTTATGCTTTGTTGTACGGTTTAAATATCAGAAAATATACGAAAATAATCACATTTTTAAATCGTTTTTCGAAAATAACCAGATTTAAAAGTTATTAACTAAAATATTTAAAAATATATTTTTTGGACGATTTTACCCATATTCGAAAGTGAGTTATTTTTGTCATGTTCGAAAATGAGTTATTTTTTTCATATTCGAAAGTGAGTTATTTTTGCTATGCTCGAAAGTGCACTTTCAAACACAGTATATTTATATATTCAAAAGTGAATTTTTTTGCCTTGTTCGAAAGTGCACTTTCGAACAAAGGGTAAAATCGTTCAAAAAACATATTTTTGGACGCTTTAGTTAATATTTTTCTGACATGGTTATTTTCGAAATTTTATTTAAAAATATGATCAGTTTCGTACTTTTTCCTTATATCGTCCGACAAATCCATTGCTTCTACACTATATATCTGACCTCTTGGTAAACTAACCAAATCCACAGCATGATGGGGAACCTTCTGATATACAACTGAGAATGGTGATCGTCTAATTCCACTATAAACTATACTATTATCGGCAAATTCTATTTAAATTAAAGGAAAATCCAATTATCTTGCCCATCTCCACAAATGTCCTGAATCATATTTTCTAAAATCTTGTTCATCAACTCCATTTGTCCATTGGTTTGTGGGTGTGCCGTGTTACTATACTTGAGTGATGCATCAAAGAGTTTTTATAATGTCATTAAAAGTTAACTCAAAAAACTGATATCACGATCAGACACTATAGACTTAGGCACTCAATACAATCGAACCATTTCTTAGAAGAATAGTTTTGTTATACTACTAACATTCATCGTCTTCTGGTATGGAATAAAATATATCAATTTTGAGAATCGATCAATCACCACAAATATTGAGTCCATGCCTCTCTGAGTGCAAGGAAGACCAAACACGAAATTAATAAAAAGATCTTCCCAAATACTTTTAAGAATTGATAATGACATGTATAAACCCATGTTCTGCTTATGCCCCTTCAAAGTCTGATAAACATGACACCTCTTCACGAAATAATCTACATCTCTTCTCATTCTCGGTCAATAATAACTCTTTTACAAAGCGTTGAGTGTCTTGTCTCAGCCTAAATGTACACTAATCCACCTCATGCAAGTTCTAAATCAACTTCTCCCTTAATGATATTGTGGAATACAAAGTTGGTTCTCTTGCATCATATATCCTTATGCAGATGAAACTCCTTAAAAGCTAGGTGATTATTCACTTTTGAGCACACCTCACCAAAATCCAGATCATCTTTGTATAATCCCTTCATCTCCTTGAATCTAATAATCTCTTCCCTCAAAATTATCAGCAAGGTTGCTCTTTGACTCAATGCAAACTTGGTTATTGAAGAACTTCAAATCTTGATAGCTGAAGTATCAAAAAAATTCCTTTCTAATTAAATAATGCACCCAACACTTAATAGAGTAGAATTCTTTATTGTACATTGACTATCTCTTTCTAGCATCATCCAACTTCGCACTGAAATATGCTACCAGTTACTTCTCTTAAGATAACACGGCTCTAATGCCTACTCCACTCACATCACATTCTACTTTGAACAATTTTTTTGAAATTCGGCATAGCTAGTATCGATGCTATACATAGCTATTCCTTGATCAACCCAAAGCTTACCTCAGCTTCTCAACCCAATCAAACTTATCTTTTTTCAAAAATTAGATAATCAGTACAGTAATGTTACTAAAACTCAAATAAATCGTCAATAAAATATTACCAACCCATGGAAGCTTTTAACCTCCCCTATATCCTTAGTGTAGGCCATTCATGGATCACTCTAATTTTCTATTCATCCACCTGAATGCCATTCGCACTAACTATATAAACCAAAAATAATAGCTATTAAATCATGAAATTGTATTTTTTGGTGTTCAAAAATAATTTACTTTTTCTCAAAATCATCAACACCTCATATAAATGCTCAAAATGTTCATCAGTGGTCTTGTTATAGATAAGAAAGTTGTCAAAATACACCACTATGAATCTTCCGATTAACGACTTAAATACTTTATTCATAAGCTATATAAATGTGCTTGGTGTGTTGCTCAACGAAATGATATTATTAACCACTCTTATAACCCATCTCTAGTTTTAAAGGCAATCTTTCATTCATTCCCGGACCTAATTCAGATTTGATGATAATAACTCCGAGGTCTATCTTAGTGAACATAGCTATCTCATGAAGTTGGTATAATATGTCATCTAATTGTAGGATCGAAAACTCATAGGTAATGATAATTTTGTTGATAACTCGGTTATTCACACACATATGCCAACTTTTACCTTTCTTTGGCATCAATAAAGCTGACACTACACATGGACTAATGCTTTCACAAATATGCTCTTTTTGTAATAATATTCCACCTTCTCCTTCAAAATAGCACCCTTTCTTGAACTCATCTGGTAGTGAGAAAGATTTAGTAGACAAACTATAATATCAAATTGATGTAATGTTGAATGTTTCTCATCGAAGGTAATTCATTCGATAAGTCCTCTAGTAGTATCTCTTAAAAATTCATCAACAATGATCTAACTACCCCAAGAACTTTAGTTTTTTTCTCCTTAATGACCCTTTCACAATCATTAAATAAATCTCTTGTGTCTTTTTGAGCTCCTCTCAAAACTATTTTCTTGACAAGGTTATCGTTAAAAAAGTCTTGCTCTCTACTTCAATAGCTTTAGGTTTTGCCTCCTTAGCCAATGGTAACAAAGTATATCTAATTCTTCTATATTACAATTAGTATACGCTGTCCTTTTCTAAGTGCCTAGCATCAATGTCAAACTGTCATGATCGCTCAAACAAAACATGACAAGTAACCATATCGACAATATCACAATACACCTCAACCTAATACTTGCCTATAAAAAATGACACTTTACAACTCTCTATCATTTAAATATCTTTATTGGACTTAATCTACCCAATTGGATAAGGATTCAGATACTTCTCTACCTCTAAATTAAGTTTTTGAATAGTCTTTATTCTAATAATGTTCTCTTGGCTCCCACTATCAATTATGACATCAAAGATTTGATCTTGAACTCTATATTTTATTTGAAATAGTTATGTCATTGACTCATCTCCTCTTGTTTCAGTGCCACTATCATCTGTCTCACCTTAGCGACATTTTTAACCATATGTACCCTAATTCTGTCCCTTATAGCTTTAACCGCTCTAAGTACCTAGCAACTTGCTAATTCTTGAATTCATTCAAATCATTCCGCTTCACCTGTCTCATAAATTCAAAAGCGTATTCATGAACTAAATTAAATTCCTAGCTGTATTTTTGGTACTACACAAATAAGTATTATCCATAATCTCATGACAAAACCATAGCTCTCATCATCTACCATATTCGGTGTCATATACGCCTAGCATTTTGCATTTTGTCCTACTAAACGGCTACCCCACCTTTCAATCTATAGGCAACTAATTTAACTTGTCTCTCCTCATGTACATTCATATAATCAAAGAAAACTTAACCTCATATAACCAATCTAAAAATCGTTTTATATCTAAGCAATCATCAAAAGTAGGGTGATTTACCTTTAAGCGATACTCTTCTAATTCTCATAGTATGGCATGGTTGTTTGCAACGCTCCACTATATCTTTCATGACCATGGCCACTAACATTCCTCAAAGACCCTCGATTACTCACGTACTAGGCATATCCTCCATCTTCATCTTCGGAATCAATATCATAGGTTGACAGCCTATAATTAATAGGTTGCCATCAAGCAATAGGTCGATCGCAGGTAATTTCTCGATCACCATCACTTATAACTTTGATGTCCTATATGTGCTCATCCTCAGAGTATTTATGCTATTCCGAAAAATCTCAAGGCTTTTCTTTAAAAAAGTAAATATTTTTTTAGTTATAGTGAAAAACCTTTCAAACTTCCATTTTAGCATAACTAGTGCTATACTCTTTGGTCACTAGCATCAAAACGGTTGCCTTCATCTTTGTCCGTCATGTATTGCGATTAGGCATTCTTAATCTGGTATCAAATTAACGTAGCATGTAAACGAGTTTAACGTAGGATTGGATCTCGAATAATCTTGAAATTCACAAAAAAATTAATAAAACACTAACAAGTATTTGAAATTTTTTTTGTAATATTCAAATAAAGATCCATAAACAATTTTTAAGCCCTATTTATAGACAAAACCTAGGACTTTATGTAATTACAAATATGTCTTTAAGACATATAAAGGAAACAAAAAAATAAATGGTAAAAATGTAAAGTCAATTGATGTAGAATGACATGTTCAGTACCTGACACGGAAGTATCTGACGCCAGACGTGTCATGTCCCAAAGTCTTGGTGCCTCCACAACAAATCCAACGCCACATATTGAGATGTATGAAGCCGAACATGTGCTGTCCAATGCCAGACATCTACTATCCTTGAAGTCTGGTGCTGGACAACTCAATGTCTGGCGCCAGATCCCCCCCTGCAATCCATACAGCTCTGCATCACATGCTATTGCACCATTATCATCGGATATAATTTTCTTTCGGACACATCTTTACATTCTAACTTTCGTGTTACTTGGGTTGAATCTAGGTGATGAGTATATCAATTAGTTTTGGCAAGATGAAGGTTAATCACTATTGTTAAGTCTTGTTTTAATAGCTGAAAGAAATGTTGAAGAATGATTCAAAGTATTTTTGAATAGCAATAAACGTTAGAGGTGTCTAACGGGCCGGGTCGGCCCGTGAACCGGCCCGACCCGGCCCGTTACAACCCGGGCCCGAACCGGCCCGGAA
>JAVXUL010000015.1:342296-362636 GCA_035590515.1 Trichilia minutiflora | reverse complement strand
CCCACCAAGTACACGTGTCCAGTAGGTTCCCTTATACGGTGTCATTCCGAGAAGCTGGTCTGGCCAACAGAAAGATAGCCGAACTGCCTCGGCATCTTGCTCGAGACAACCAGTTAGGAACTCTTCTTCGAGTTATTTGCTGTTAACTTACTTTCGGGTCGGAGCCTTCATCAACAGTTACCCTCGGAGTCGGGGGGACGGATCAATAGCCTATTATGCAATAGTATGGATCTGCGGACACTCGGGGTATGCTAATCCCCACCCCTCCACCTCCTAGCGACACCGAGGCTACACCCTATGGCATCAAGGTCTCTCGAAAACCAGGGGATTTCATTCTCGGGAGAGCTAAAAGCTCCGTTCGGAGGTACAGACACTTGGGGGCTCGAGGATGACATGGCAAGGAACAATGTCACAATTCTCCATGCCCTCTAACTTTGCAACAGGTCATCCTGAGCATGTCAGCCATGTAGTAACACGTGTTTAGGGGTACGCACTTCTAGGCTTTTCATATACAGCGTCTAGAAATCAAGAAAAGAGGGGGATTCGATTCAGTGAACAGGGAGAGATTCGTGAGAACAACATCGAGAAAAACCCATTGTGAGACATTCTTTTTAACTTTTCAGTGCATACAGATATCATACCCAGGGATAGAACATTCCATGCCATCCATACTCTTCATGCATTCTTGTTTGCTTGCATACACACCTATTGCACATACAAAATAAAACCCTCTCTGACTTAAGTATTGGAGAGTTTTCGTCGGGAAATCAGTTTTACCCCTGAGGAGGTGCTCTGTGTGTTTTGGAGTTCCAAGCTCAAAGACGAGAAGAAAAACCTACTGGTATTCGGAGTCGTGGACGAAACCGATTTCTTGCATTAATAATGTTTAATTAATAATTATATTTAAAAAATAATTAAGAATATAAATTAAAGTGATATGATAGATTGATAGTATTAATTATTTTTTTATAATTATATTAATTTTATATTTTTATTAATTAATAATATTTTATAGGGGAATCTCAAATTCCCCCCTAAAAAATGAAATAATGTCACACAACCCCTTATGGGATGTGTGGCAAAATCATAACTATCCATTATACTCAATGGATGATTATGATTTTGCCACACACCCCATAAGAATGTGTGTGGCATTATTTCACTTTATAGGGGAAAAATATCATTCCCCCTATTTTATATGATATAAAACTACTAAAAAAAATGTTGAATGATGGCACAAGTCCTGAACCTACGTATATTACTGAGAATATACGCGACAGCCTTGCAAAGTACGGATAAAATATATAATTTTATATTTTTATTAATGAATAGAAGCCGTCCGTTCAGCATTGTTCCATCAGTGTGACTAATTGAATACTGACAAAAAAGAACCCAGTTTTCAAGATGTTTAAGTAACGCGTTTAAATCTATAAAAGCCCGATCATATTGTAACTGAGAAGCGTTGACTTACATGTCCATAGTGTTTCCGTTCAGATCCGTTCTTATAAAATGGAGCTAAAACCGGGTTTATCAGCTTTGGTTACTGGTGGTGCCTCCGGGATTGGTAAATTTTCTACTCTTTTTTTTTCCTTTTCAATTAGTTTAAGCACTGACGTGTAATTATGATCGGAGTAGTTTTGTGAAATATATTTTGAGTTGTTTTGTCGTGAAATAAAGGACTACGTCTACTGAATTCAAATTTTGTCGTGATACTGTATGTAATGCAGGTAAAGCTTTGTGCTTAGCTCTTGCACAGAAGGGAATATTTGTGACTCTTGTTGATTTCAATGAGGAGAAAGGAAAGGAAGTTGTATCTCTTGTCGAAAAGGAGAATGCCAAGTTCCATTCAAACTTGGGATTTCCATCTGCTGTGTTCGTAAGATGCGATGTGACCAACACAAGTACGTTTATTTATATTTATTTGTGAATTAGGTAATCAGGTTGCTCTCATATGACCATTTTTCATTTTCCTTTATATTTATTACAGTTTTTTGACGTCTATATGTGTTGGAAGTTTTAATGAAACACTAGAACATTGTAGCTTAGTATGAGGTTGCTTTGCAGACTATTTGTTTTTGTGTGAATATGTTCTTCTCATCATGAATTTGCTTATCTTATTATCATGTCATTTTATGTTTCTTAATGATTTTACAAGGAATCCATCAAATAAAATTGCACTTCGCTTATGGATGGTAAATAACCACGAAAATTTGTGCTATGATTTTGTGCTCATAAAATGCCACACATGTTTTCTTCCTCTTGCATCCCCGGAAATTAAATTTATAAGTATTTTATAGTTGATTAGTTGACTTCCCTATCCTCAGTATGCAACTTATGTTTTTGGATAGTTATGTGTATCCACGGTCTATAAACAGGAGATATAGCGGCTGCTTTTGAGAAACATGTATCGACATATGGAGGATTGGATATCTGTATCATCAGTGCTGGCATAGGTGATTCTATTCCATTTCACAAGGATCAAACTGATGGCACACGTTCGTGGAGACTCACACTAGATGTGAATTTGACTGCTGTTATTGATTGTACTCAGAAAGCGGTATGGTTAAAGTTCGACTTGCCATATTTTTGCTTGACATTGTTGATAATGTTAATATTTGTTGGACTCTTCTTAATTTTATGTTGTTTGTTGACGTGAGGACTTGAATCAGGGATTTATAGCTTGTGGTTTCAATATAAGTACCACTTGAGCTACTAGCTCTACTAGCTCAGACGTTATTCATATTGGAACCACAAGTTATAAGTCTTTAGTTTAAGTTTCCACATTAGTGGAAGCTAGCGGTAGGCACTATATTATATCATAGTTCTACATGGAGGAGGCGACCAATGGTGGGCCACAAAACCACTTACGTAACATTATAAGCCCTTTGTTCAAGTCACCACACTAGTGGAAGCTAACAGTAGGTATTATATTATGTCGTAGTTTCACATAGGAGAGATGACCCATAGTGGGTCAAAAACCTCCTTATGTAACATTCTCAAGTTTGCTAGCGGCAGGCAATGTATTACGTCGTGGTTCAACAGGGGGATTGCCTCCCCCATGTGGAACCATGATGTAACGTAATGTCCTTAGCGTCCGTTGGTGTGGGAACTTGAATTAAGTACTTATAACTAGTAGTTCCAACCTTATGTACTCATGATTCTATATGGGGGAGGGGATTTAGGGTGGGCCAAAAAACCCTTATGTGACGTTCTCAAAGCTATAACAAATTCTTTCCGGTCCACTGGGTTTGTATTTTGGTGCGCATACGAAATTCCGTATCAACAGTGTTAATATAAGACTTTGGTACATCCTCAAGATTTTCCCAGCCTACCTAAATCATCAATGTGATTTCGAAACTTCTAAACTAGTTTTTCAAAAAATAAATGATTATTATCTGGTTTTGTAGAAGTTAACTCTGCACAATTTATGTTTGATAAGTTGCATTCTCCTCCCACACTCAAACAAAAAGAATGTGCTTTATAACTTACAAGATGATAAGTATTCAAATAGAGTGGTCTATGCTTATCTTTTTACTTTGCTAATTTGATGAAAATATGTGCTAATGTTGAAAAATTTTCTGTTGTCTCTTAACAGATTGGAATTATGCAAGCTACAAAAAGGCCTGGTGTGATTATAAACATGGGGTCTTCTGGAGGTCTTTATCCAATGTATGCTGATCCTATCTACTCTGCTTCTAAAGGTTTGGCGTTTTGTATAACTTTATATTACTGATTTTATTTCCATTAAGCATTTAGGTTAACTAATGCATTTCTTTAGGTATCAATACAGACAAGAGGGAGTCTTATGCATGTATAAGTATCTGTATGATGCTATTGAATGTATAGTTTGATACTTGTATGCCATCTGTTTCTACAGGTGGTGTTGTTTTATTTACTAGATCACTTGCCCCTTACAAACATAAAGGAATTCGCATCAACGTGCTTTGCCCTGAGGTAATAATCTAATTTGAAGCATTCTGGATGTCATCTAGTGTGGTATCTGGAAAACATTTTGAAAATCGTCCAGCTTCATCTAATTGCATTGTAAATTTTTAATGCAGTTTGTCCAAACTGATATGGGTTCAAAAGTGGACCCTAAATTTGTTGATTTGATAGGAGGCTTTGTGCCTATCGAAATGGTGGTGAAAGGTATTACCCCGCCAATTTTTTCATCTGAGGTGGTGTTAATGATATATATTATTTTTTGTTTTAGCTTGCTATTCTCAAAATGTGTGAGAAATTTGTAAATTCTCCAGTAAAACATAATTATGCAATGGAAACTGGTAACATATCAAATGCCTGAACATAAAAATCTCTAGCTGAGACTATCAAAAATATTACTTTTTGGGTCCAGGGATGGTGGGTAGGAATTCGAAGAAGAGTATATAATTTTCTCTCTCTTTTATTTTTTACATTGAGAAGGAGGATTTTTGGCATGTAATGCCATAGAGCTGTGCTGGTTGTCAACTCTTTGCTCTTTATAACTTGTTTGGATGTATACAAGAGTGGTGATTGGTTTTCCTAGTATATCTTTTAGAACTTGTTTCCATGTATTCTGGAATTGATTGATAAGTTTCTTTAGACACATAATGGTTAACAGTTAGAAGGTATTTGATATCATTGAAGTTTTACTAAAATACATTTGGAAAAATTAGTTGGCGCAGCATATGAGATTAATGCTGTTTATCCTTTCTCCCCTGCCACTTCCCCCTCTCTTTGACGATTAAATATCTGATGTTTCAAACATATTTACTTGTAGGTGCTTTTGAGCTTATTACTGATCAGAGCAAAGCTGGTTCATGCTTATGGATTACAAATCGCAGAGGCATGGAGTATTGGCCCACCCCTGCGGAAGAAGCAAAATACATTGTGCATTCTGCACGTTCCAGGAAAATATCCTCATCCAAATTTCCTTTGAATCTAAATCTCCAACTTCCTGAGAGTTTTGAGAAAATGTGAGTAAAAGCACGTCAAATTTTCCTATTCAGTTGACGGTTGATGATGAAAATTTTAACTATTTAACGACAGCTTCAGGCAATTTTTATTCGTTTGTTCTGATAATGTGAACCTACAAAATGAATTGAAGCTGGCACACTATTGAGCTAGGATTTCAAGTTAGCATGCAATAGTTTTCCACTCTGACTGTTTTTTGTTTGAGCAACGTTCAAATTTTTTATGCTTTTAGAGAGGAGTTAAATATGGAACTTGTAGTTCATCCAGATAGCTACCCAGTCTTGCAACATGCAAACTTTTAGTATTTTTATACACAAGTTAAATTGGAGCTTGTAATTCATCAAGATAGCTACCTAGTCTTCTGTTTAAGAACGACTTGGTTCATTATCCTCCTCTTGCCTTTCCATTTTCTGCATACATGATATCAACTTTATCTTGGCCTATATTACATTGCCAAGGCCAGATATCTTAATGTCACATGGTTTCCTATTCCAGTCTACTTGGAAATTCTCTATGCAGCCTGGGTTCTTCCATTGTGAAACCCCTAAAGCATTTTTAATGAACAAATTTTTGTGAAATTGAATTAGGAGCATGAGATAAATTAGGATGGTTGACTAGTTGAGATATAAGAGAACAACAAAGGTTACTGATGCAAATAATATGAGAGCGGAATGTTGGTTACCGCTCTTAATGCGCTAACTCATTTGTTTGTTTGAGAATATCTTAAAACATGCTTGGTATTGTGGTTGTGCAAATCTGACACATATAACTTCTGTTGGTCATGCTTCATTTTATCATCTGTTTGAAACTTTTAAGTCAGCTGGTTTCCCAGGCCTTTATCTTGTTGAAAAAGTCATTTATTTTAATTTTATCAATTTTATTGGAGCAATTTTGGAAAGATAGCAGTTTGGTTATTGGTACTTGATAGATACTGACAACTTTGTTTTATTTTCGTTCTGCAGAGTTGTTCACACCTTGAATCATAATTTTCGTGTTGCAACCGGCAAAGTTCGCACCCCATTAAGATTGCCCATTGAAGAAAATCATGTTCTTGTGAAAATCATTTATGCTGGTGTAAATGCTAGTGATGTAAGTCTACCAAAGAGAATTAATGTCTGCTTGCTTTTTTTTTTTTTTTTCCAATTTCTATTTTGTGTTCTGGTCATCAGAATTTGCGATTATCATAGTTATTTGAATATCTCTGAAGTCTTAAGAGTTCCTGGACCATCTATTAGAAGAGGATGAACTTTCAAGCACATGACCAGTGTATGAGTGCAGTATTGTAATGAATTAATATCCTGAAATAAATGTGGCCCATCTGATCATAATCTTCAGTATCTATCATATTCAGTGATAATTAAGTGAGTATCTGTAGTTGTTTTAGAATTCGGTTTAGTATTTTGTTGTCATTTTAGAGTGTTTGAACTTGGGTGATATTTGTTAATCTGGATGTTATCCTTAGTATTCACTGTGTGTATATATATATGTATATAGTTCTTACTAGAAAAAGAAAAGAAAAGAAAAGAAAAATAATAGAAATATGTCATTCATGACTGATGTTTACTTGGGTACTCTCAGTAATTCGTCGTGTATTTGATTTAGGATATAGCCTTCAAACCAAATTTACGTATGACTTTTCTACAGTTCCTTTTCCAGTATTTGTATATTTTACCAAGGAACTCTTTGATGAAATTCAATGATTAATAGGTTGCACTCTCTAGACCTCTGAGGTTTTCAAATGCTTGTCTATTGAGCACTCTTCCCTCTTCACTTATCTATTTCATGAAAAGAATTAAGCCTGTCTCCTGGCCTGCTTTTAAAGTTTTAGGATGGTCATAGCAGTTGAGTCACTTGGCACACATGATTTTTGTCCAAGTGTTGACAGATATGTTCATGCTACTCAAACTTAGCTGAGAACTTGAAAGAATTGGTCCTTGCCCCAGAGGTTGTCAATGTCTTGAAAAATGTTAAAGAAAAGGCATCTCATGTGGTCTGTTTTTTAGCTTTATTTTCAGTAAATCTTACCAACATTAAAATGTTGTGGAATGTTACTAATTGTTTTTGCTTCCTTTTGGTAAAATAATTTGTATAATAGTTCTCTCTCTTATATTTAATTATATTATATACGTCTGCACCCATTACAAGGAAAGGATATGGACTTATGGGCAGGTTAATTTCAGCTCTGGTCGTTATTTCTCAGACAGAAAAAATATTGGCTCTCTTCTTCCATTTGATGCTGGCTTTGAGGTGCACAATATTAATATTTCAAATGTCTGGTGTAGCTGTGTAATTCAGTTATATTTATGTGCTACTACTGGTAACCTCTATACGTTTATAAAATTGTTGCTGCTATGATAATCTTTGCAGGCAGTCGGAATAATTGCAGCAGTCGGGCACTCTGTCCTTAACTTGAAAGTTGGCACTCCTGCTGCCATCATGACTTTTGGGAGTTATGCTGAATTTACAATGGTCTTGAACTTTGTCTGCAATGCTATCATAAGTTGCTTTCTTAATCAATTTAATAAGTATTAAAAAATATCAACAGTTATAATTAATGCTAGAATTGGATATTTTCCATAATACAGGTTCCTTCTAAACACATCCTTCCTGTGGCAAGACCAGATCCAGAAGTTGTTGCCATGCTTACTTCAGGGCTAACAGCATCAATTGCTTTGGAAAAGGTAATGCTTGCTTTTTTTGTCAAATATAAGAGTAGATTTCTGCAATGCATACTTACATATACTCACAGAGGGAAATATATTTTAAGCTTGTCCCTTTGTTATCAAATTCACGAAACTTAAATTTTATATTCAGCTAGTAAAATTTCAAATTTTAGGTACTATATTCTTTTGTTTCGTATACTTTGTCATTTTAAATGGCTTTTCTTAAACCCTTCATTCAACAATATATTTTAGTTATTCTGACGATAATTCTTTCTTTTGGTTTCCTTTTAGGCAGGACAGATGGAATCTGGAAAAAAAGTGCTTGTTACAGCTGCTGCAGGAGGGACTGGACAATTTGCTGTGCAGGTTTACTGTCAAATACAAAGATAATTCTCTAATGCATGGGTTCTCTCTATGTAATGCAAATAGGAAACTTTCTGCTGCTATTGCAATAGTGCATGCCCATTCTTACTAGTTATGCTAGACCAAGTCATGCTCTACATCCATTTTTTTGGTTAATAAAGTGTAATAATCCACTGCTGTATGGCTAATCATTTTCATGATTTTCGTCTTTATCAGTGAGCAGCTTAGCTTTTACATTTGCTCTGGTCCTTTTAGTTTACCATTAAGATTCCATATAATACTGAAATTGCTTTCATAAAAGACTTTTTTGGGTAAATGACTGCCTCAATTATAAAAGATTGTAATTGTTCATTGATCCCACTATCTAATTATAATTTATAATAGTGGATATAGTGCAATTATCTTAGTAAGCATAAGCATATATATAATCAGGCTACCTAGTGAAGGATTCTTATTCATCTTATTCAAAATAAAGATTTTTACTGCTTTTCTAGAATAGTGTAGTAGTTGTAACTAAGGAAATTAAGTTGTTTTGTTAAGGCTAATCCCATTCTCAAATGAAAGAAAGTTGTTAAAGTGGAAGAATTTCTTAGGCATGGTCAAACGAGGCCAGATTATAGTTAGTTACAACTAGGCCTTAGGTCCTCTAGATTATTTTAGCTTAGGATGCAATATCCAATAACTGTTGTTGGTTGATGCAGGAGCCAAGTTTGTTGGAATGGTTTATGGAGGATTTAGTTGCTGGTTGTGAATTAAAGAAATGGGACTTTAATGGTGTTGTTTCTGATTATTTATTTTCTAAATTGGGTGGCGCCTAGTTTTCCAGGAAATACTATCATTGTGATATCACAAAGGAAATATCATTCGGATAAGCAAGGAAGCTGCAACTGAAACCTTTTAGTGGTTTCATTATAGTTATGTCTATTTGTGGACATTATGAATTAGCAATATTATTAGTGCTGATGTTACTGTTTTATGACACAACTTACTCTTTCTAGATGACATTTACTTGTCCCTGAGTTCCTAAATTTTGCCTTGCAATTTCGGTTATTCCACCTCAATGATGTATAATTTTATGAAAACACATGCAGCTTGCAAAATTAGCAGGAAATACAGTGGTTGCTACTTGTGGAGGTGCAGAAAAGGCTCAGCTTTTGAAAGAACTGGGAGTTGATCGAGTCATAAACTACAAAGCTGAAGATACTAGAACTGTAAGACTGTAGTTTTTGTTTCAGTCTTCATTTCTTCTGTTTGTTTTGCGTAATTTGGAGGATTAGGATGCTGAGATGACTGATGATCTCATTTGATTCAGTGAGTTAACTGATTTAGGCAATGGGATCTATTAGGTCTCTTTTCTCTTTTTTATTTATTTTTGATGGTTCTTTTCTTTGGCTTCTGGGACTAATTGTTCATATTTAAGGTGTATATATGCAGACACATATGTGCACTAGGCTTTTAATAGAGTTACAGATTTAAACATCTTTAAAGCACAAAGGTTCAGTTTAATTATCTAAACAATTTTAGAACTTTCGCAACACTGACTGTTTCTTAGTTTCTCTTGAGCAAACCTGTTTGAAATTTTCACATCCAACTTAAGTAAACACTTGTGTGAGAAAAGATATTTCTTCTTACTATATCAAATAACAAGAGTATGTATACTATTTATAGAGCTGTCATAAAACCTAAATATAAAAGGGAAAATTACAAATTTGCCTAGGTTAAGGAATCCTTCCTAAATTAGGGTTACCAAATTAACAAGTAACTAAATAATCCTACATAATAAGGAAAGAAGCTTTCCTTATTTTTTCTAGCATATTGCCAAAAACTTGTTTGCTCTCCAAATTGTTTGTTCCATCAATATTTATGATGATCTAGGATTTGATCCCAAGTGTGGTCTCACTTGGCTATAAGAACCAGGGTCCTTCCATATTTTTGAATCTCATTGTCTGATTAAAGTATGCAATTATTTCTTCTTCCCTTTTTCTTCCCCTAATCTTTAAATACTTATACAGACAATACTTATGATTTGATTCTGCCAGGTTCTAATTGCGGAGTTCTCCAAAGGTTTTGACGTCATTTATGAATCTGTTGGTGGTGACATGTTTAATATGTGCTTGAATGCTTTGGCAGTTTACGGACGGCTCATTGTGATTGGAATGATTTCGCAGGTTATTGATCTGTCATTTTCGTGCTTTTTTTTTTTTTTTTTGGTGTTTCTGAGTTTTCAAATATGTTATCTTTTGTTTTTCACTTTTGGCATGCCATTTGTATGGGATACCAGATATCCATATGCTACATTAACATAGATTGATTCGTTCGTTTTGATGTAAAAGTTTGTAAGTTTTTATTTTCAATTTCCTGGATTTCTTCATTATATTGGCATATCACTCGTACCGTCAATTAGCCATCCATTTTCTCAGTAAATTTTTGTGGGAAAAAGAAAATATAGATTTGTATGACTTCTGTTGAATGCAATGTGATTTGAGTTCCATCTCCTGGTGTGCTGGAAATATTAAATTTTGGGTATTATTGTGATGATTATCACTTTTCTTTTGCATATTATTCATACAATTTAACAATGACTTCCACTATACCAGACAACAATCTTATCTGTTTTCAAGTTTCTATTCTTTTTTGTGCTATTGACTGTTCTTGGGTCTCTTCAGTTGTTATGATTAAGTGCCAATGAAATAATTTATTTTTGATTCAGTATCAAGGAGAACATGGATGGCAGCCTTCAAATTACCCTGGATTATGCGAGAAGATTTTAGCAAAAAGTCAAACTGTGGTATGTAGGCAGATAAAGAAATTATTATATTTTGTCATGCCATTGCACCATTATCATTGGATATAATTTCTTTTGGACACATCTTCACATTCAAACTTTAATGTTGCTTGAGTTGAATCTAGGTGATGAGTATGTCAATTAATTTTGGCAAGCCGAAGGTTAATCACTATTGTTCAGTCTTTTCTTAATAGTTGAAAGAAATTGACGAGGACATATATGGGTGAAAGGTTACTCCCACATCGGGTGAGAAAGGGATGGTGAAGGGTTATATAACCAAGAGGCGGGCCTCTCCCTAAATAAGTCTGTTTTCCTAGGGTGCCTAAAGGGGTAAGGGTGCTACTTGGGCACCCCTTCCCTATATCAGATGGTACCAGAGCTAGACCCTCTTCCTCGAGTACTCTGGTCACGGTTGGAGAGCTCGGTGGGCCCAAAAGTCTTGTGAGTTTGTAGGTTCTTAACAGGTAGTGGAGTATGATGAGGACGTCTGTGGGTGAAAAGGTTACTCCTACATCGGCTAAATAAGAGGTGGTGAAGGGTGAAAAGGTTACTCCTACATCGGATAAAGAAGGGGTGGTGAATGGTTATATAACTGAGGGTTGGTCTCTTATTAAGTAAGCCGGTTTTCCTGGGAGCCTAAAGGGTGTAAGGGTGTGACTTGGACATCCCCTACGTGCGTCTGTTGCAATTCTCTCCTCTTTGTAAAATTTATAGATATCCTAAATTCTCTGGCGCCTCTTCATTGAAAAATATTTTTCTATTGTCTTTGTTTGGGAATCTAGAAAAGTCATTTTTAGATCTGAGTATCGCACAAGGAGTTCAGTTGCCAAAACGGGAAAAAAATGTAATTTGAGTTCATGTGGTTGTAATTGTGGAGATATGGGCTTCCCGTTTCTGTTCCTTTCTTCTGTTTCCTATCAACCAGCATTACATAGATCATCTTATGAGACATATAGCATTAGATTCCTTTGTGCAGTTGGTTAAAGTTGCTAATGTTTTTCAGGCTGGTTTTTTCCTGATACAATATGCTCACTTGTGGCAAGAACATCTTGACAAACTCTTTCATCTTTTCTCTACAGGAAAGCTTAAGGTAATACATCTATCAAGTTATATTTTCTAGTTGGGTTGTTATTTAGCCATGCTTAGATGTGTGGTGCAGAGAATTATACATTATATTGAGCTACCCTGCTTATTTGACAAGGAAAGTAAAGTAAACTGAAAATGAAGGACACAATAATGCATCCTATGAATTAATGACACTGAAGTAAAGTTTTTGTTGATGTAGAATTGAATCCTCATTATCTAATCTTTCAGTTATTAGTTGTTCTTTAAATTGAGAAGTCATTATTCACCTGCTGGATATGTGTCAGATTTCCATTTTAAAGAGTTCTTGCAATTGTTCCAGGTTTTGATAGACCCAAAAAGGTTTCTAGGCCTTGATGCTGTTGCAGATGCTGTTGAGTATCTTCATTCGGGTAAAAGTGTTGGCAAGGTAATTACGCTTGAATTATAGCATGTTCATCTTTTGCTTATCCATGATTTACTTATTACCTCACAGCACTGTTTTCTCACAACAAAACTTAGCCCAACTGTTTTACTTTTACATTGAAATTTTGCAGGTGGTGGTTTGTATTGATCCTACCTTCAGTGAAAAAGTGGCAAAATTATGAGCAATTGCGATTCAGTCACATCTCCACACAATTCTGGCTTGAGATAAACAATAATTTTGTCACGGGTCAAGATAGTTGTTTGAACCAAGTTACTTTACCGGGGGTGTGGAATTAATCGAGTGTGCATCAAAACAAATAAAGTGACTGAATAAGAATACGAGAAGGAGAATATATCTGGTTCTAAGATATAATCTGATTACAGAAATGTTCTCGTTTACTTAATAGTTCAAATCACAGAAATGTTTTTACCATCGCAAGCATTTTTGATTAAATGTACTGATAGTAAGTTTTCCTTCACAGATGGTTAAAGACTAAAGTTGCATTGAGGAATCGGAGGCTGAAAGTATTTATACCCATTTAACTCTATTTACAAGAAGGCTTATTATTAGTCCGAACTTGGTTCTTCACCGACGTGCTTATAATATGCTATTCTTTAATGCTTAAAAGGCCAATGATTTAGCCCATTTCCGTACATATCCCTAAGGATGATTTGGTTTAACCCTTTATCTCTGATAAATGAGACTGTAGATACAAAGATAAGTTTGAATGGTTTAAAAAAGTTATCATTCTGAGCTTCTGTGTTGCAAAATGAGTAAGCCCCGATTTGACAATCTCAAAGACTAGCTTTTACCTGCACAAAAAAAAATAAATAAAAAAGATAAAAAATAAAAAATAATAATAAATAACAAGGATACGGTAGAATCCTGGAAAATCACAAGTAACAAACAACAATTGTACAAAGCCCAAAAATTGTACCAAATGTATAATACTAACAACTAGTACTACTTGTTCGCGCAGAATCCACTGAACTTTTTCTTGACAGTTCAGTTCTAAGCAACAAATTTACATATATAGTAGTTTTAGGCAGATGTATAAATATAAATCATGTAATCAAATTGAATAACAAACTGCTTTCAGAATGATAACCTCTATTCGGTAAGGAAACACAAGGAAAGAGAGGGTTAGACGTTTTTGATTATCAATCTCACTTGTTCAACAAGTTAAATTAAAATGTGTATATCAACCTCATTAGCAATGATCATATGACCTGTTACTAGTAAATCCAACTGAGAATTGTAATTTGAGTGTTTACTCTATATATAAGTTAATAACATATTATTGATACAAAATCATACTTCATCTATTTATCTACTCTAAGTTGTTAGAAGCAACTTAAATCACAATAGCTATATGAAAGAAATGGCTTCTAAGTTACTATAAGGAAGAGTAGTCTTAAGGAAAGAGGTTACTTGATCTGATTCTTTTGGCACTCCTGATCAAGTAAGTGCCATCTGAATCCTCTTTCTTGTTGTCCTCTTCGTCGTCTTCTGATCCATATGCCCTGATAATGTACACCTGTTGAAAGCAGATAATGCAATTGGTAACTAGTTGTATGGCTGAAAGGAGCAGGTACAGCTACAACATAATTAAATGTTGAAACCCCACATGTTATCCTCTTCTCTATGTAGTCACTTGGAGAATATCATTGCTTTCTGTCACCTCTACATTAATGCGAAATTAAGTTCAAGCAGAAAATTTCAGTTACACGTCAAAAAATGGAAACCCAGCTTAAGTGAAGTTAAGGGTTTATGTATTTATACATAAATATGGTCATATTAGATCAATGTTAGGGAGATCTTGCGGAAAAAGTATAGAAATATGAGTAGTCTATGTAAACAGAACATCAATACTGGCTCTGAAAGCAGACCTAGTTGGTAGACCACAAGCATACAGTTCCTGTAATCAGCTACAAACAATATATCCCTGCTGAACCAAACACTATTTACACAGTTTTACAAAAAAGATTGCTATATATAACTAATGCAGTTTTAGGCAAAGTCAGAATTGTATTGATCTACATAAGAATGAAATTGTTTTTTCGTTAATGCTGCTTAACAATCACTTCCATTTGCATAGGAAAAATAAAACAAACTTATTACTTTTAGCTATTCTTATCTATCTATTATATTTCGATATGTTTTGACGTACTTGTCTATGTAACAATCATTTAGCCATATCTAAATGAACTGTAAATGAACCTCATAACGCTATAATCAGGTTATGGATACCGAATAAATTCAAGTCCTAGAGCATGCCTTAAATGATGTGGGCTTGATAAGCTGGAACACCAGTGCATCGCCATCAACTAGTTCATGATCAATAGAAAATCCCCGCCACCCACCACTCAGACCTGTTTTCCCAGCAAGGTATTTTGTTGGAAACTCATTTTCTTCCTCATCAACCAAAATGATTGTTTCATCATAATGAGGAAGATGTTTCTTGCTAAAATGGACTGGCAAGCCCTGTTGGAAACATTTGAAAGAAAAATTAAGATGAATAGAACCACCAAATCCAACTCGTTATAGGGGAAAAAATTGCCAAATCAGTCTACAGATTTTGACTAATGGCTGTTCTTCCAGAGTACATGAAAGGCAACAATGATTATAAACGACTGTTAGCCAAAAGTACTCAATACTTCCCAAAGAATTTTTTTTTTTGTAACCTCAAGAGTTTAATAAATGAAACTGTGCATTTTGGTTGTCTCATTTACCAGCCAAAAGCCTCCAGTGACATGTGACTGTAGCATGGGCTTCACAAAACTTGGATATAGAGAATCTAAGCACGATTGAACTTCTTCAGCTCTTTCAATTGCATACGCCCTCTCTTCATCCGAAGCGTAAACTCGATTTAATAGACTTCTCCGTGGGTAACTCCTACAAATGTACATCATCAAGAGAATTAGATTTGCATACATCAAAATATCACACCTGCGAATGGTCTCCAGCACAGAAAATGTAAAGTTATTTACCTTCTTCTTGCCAGTAAAGGTTTAAATGAATCCTGTCAGTAACCAGTAAACTGGTGGGTCAGGTCAATCAATATTTCACAGAACAATCTCCAGAACCAATTAAAGCAAGCCATACAAAACACATGCACGGAATTCATTTGAATGTTCTATTTCTAAGATATTAAAAAGTAAACCCAAGTTCAAACTGTGACCACTAATTCATATCGATTGGCCCAGGAATCTGTACCGAATTCAAGACTGTAATCTAGCTAACCTGTAAAAATGGAGCTGAATAGAGCATATACCATCAGGAAATTGAAAAATTTTAAACAGAAACACAAATGGAATACAGTGATGATGTGACTAGAAATGAAGATCATCAGAATCCAAATAACATTGAAGTAATTAAATATGTTATCTGTATACATCTTTGTAATTTGGAGCTGGCTTTTCAGCAAAACGGCTGGACCTTCTCACCGGAACCGACGCCACCTGCAGCTTAGAAACTCGCTTCTTGACCTTTACACGACAGAATAAAACTATCCATCAAAACCCATGAAAACATTTCAAAATGTACATACATACAATCGGCCACAGACAGAAGAGCTTTCTGCTGAAAGAATTAATTTTTCTTTCTCAAAAAACCCTTTCAGAAAAAAAACCTACTAAGTGCGTTCAGAAAAAAAAAAAACTTTTATGAAAAAAAAAAAGGCAGTTAAAAGTGTTTTTAGAGTGAAACAGGGGCTAACCGAAGAGGGTTTGGGGCTAGGGGTATTCAGTGACTGGGCGAGCACGTGGAGTTTAAGTTCCTCCATTCTTTTCTTGTTCTCTTCCAGTCTTTGACGGCGGCATTCTTCGTATGACATCTTTGCTTCCACCATTTTTTAGGGTTTTGTTTTATCTTGTTGGAGATTTTTGGAGAAGGAAGACGAAAAGAGAAGAGATATAAACTCAAAATATGACCGTTACGTTTTCGTAATGATTTTCTCTTGGGGAATGTGGCATAAACGAGCGCCAAGTTAGTACGGACAGAAACCGTGTCTTTTGAATTCAAATCGAGAGCAATCATGTTCAATTATTTTTTTAAAAGCAAAAATAAATAAATTATTATTATTACTCAACCCTAAATATATTGATTTGTTAGTGTTTTATGCTGGGAGTGTTGGTTATAATATAAGGTGTAAATTGTTACTTTAATATATGGATTTGATTATTATATAATTCTTACCATGCTTGTTTGTCCCTTCTATTTTTTTTTTTTGAATCACATAAAACTTTTGGATTGCGTTAGGGTGATATTAAAAATATAGGATAAAATCTTTGATTTGATCCCTTGACACTTCAATCGAATTCAAGACCAATGCAATGCATGAGCTCTATCACTATATCACTCTTAGTTTTTTTTATATTGCTAATCTTTTTTTAGTAGTAATTATAATTGATAATTGATCTAATTATAATTGCCACCTCACTATTTAATTAATTCATTAATGACAGAGTCACTTCGAAATCTAATCTAGTTTCATTTCATAGTTATAACTTTAACAAAAATATCTCAGCTTATTGTAATTACAGCTTTGTCATTTGTTAGTAATGTCTTCTGCAAATGACTACTAGTCTAGTATCATCATTTCCTCTTTCCATTTTTTTTTTCTACCATGGAAAGTTCATAGTAGAGCACTAATATACAAAATTTCCTTGCAAGACACTATCAGCTGAGATGAGATGCATGTCCAGTGGAATTTGGTAACCACAAAAATAGCTCATTTTCCAGGTAAAAAATCTGTAAGCCAGTTGCACAATCTGTTTCCCATCACCATGGAGCTTTTGCCAATTCCTGGAACATAACATCAAATGCAACACTATTCACATCCAATGTCTCAATCTCAGAATTGAGTTTATCAATTCTCCTTCTTACTTTGGAAAGCTTCAATTCCAGATTTCTCTTCTCTTCCTCTGCATTATTTCGTTCAAGTCTAGCCTCTTGATACATCTTGGATTTCGAAGCAAGGTTCATAAGTTGATCCAGCCGTGCTTTTAAGAATCCAACATTCATCCCCATCATCTTAAAGGCCACCAAAGTTTTATCCCAGATAGCAAAATCATCTTGCAGGGTATTGAGCTTGGAAGCTCTAATTGCATCAGCAATGTTGATGGTCTCGGAAATCATTCCAGCAACCAACCCACAGTTAAGACCATCGAGAAGACGATCATGAAGGTATGAATTCTGACTGCAACAAAGCTCGAAGTACTTGGTCCGAAGGTGATGGGAGAGAGTAGAGTCTATGGCTAAACCATTTGAGACTATGCTGAAATCCTCAAAGCTTTTCACTTTTTTAAATTCAATGACAGATTCACAGAATCTGATTCCATCCTCCCGGAATTCAGATCCAGGATCTTTGCTGTCATCTTCAGATTGCTCTGATACTGGCTGAAGGACTGTACCACGGATCATATGGTTATTCTTTTCAAAAGTCACTTGGGGAATGTCCTGAGCAAGAGGCTTCCAGTACCTATCTTCCTCTTTTTCATGTATGCTGATATGCTTCTCTGCATGATATTCAGAGTCCAAAGTAACAAGGGAAATTAGAAAAGGCTACATTTTAGTGTCAAGGAAAAACAACTAAATGAACTGTAAACTTACCAGAGTCCATTTGTCTATTGCAAGTATCCAATTTTAAAAGTCCGAGAGCTCCATCCACCTCGTCTGAACCTTTTGATCTAACAATGTACACCTAAGAAACGATAGGTATATCTATCAAACACTTGATATGTACTTAGATGTGCTTCTTCAAGCTCAGAAATATTCAAGAATTACACCCAACAATCTTGCAAAAGCAGGGAACGAAAACCATTTCAACAATAATTAAGCTCCAATACAGATTGGACTATTATATCATGCTTTAATGGAATATAAAAATTGATAGGTTATAAAGAATATGAACAAGGTTAATTCAATTACCTTGAATTTGAATGGTCTAACCAAATGAAAAACTAACACATCCCCCTCCACTAACTTGTGAGCCAATGAAAACCCTCTCCATCCTGCACTTAGGCCAACCTTTTCCGTAAGATATTTTGTTTCGTACTCTTGCCCATTTTCATCTTCCAAAGCAATTATTGTATCCTTTTTTGGCAAATGATCAGTACAAAATTTCTTAGGAAGACCCTGCAGGCAGAGAAGTTATGGGACGCAAATCAGGCTAGAGATTCCTCAATGAAAAAGCAAAAGCATGACAGAAAGCGGTTTACCAGCCAAAAGCCTCCAGAGACATGTGAAGGGAGCATACGTTTGATAAAGCAAGGAAATTCAGGTGCCAGATTAACTTGAACGTCATTTGCTTGCTCGATGACAGCAGATTTTGCTTCTTCATTATCATACAAGTTGTCATATGTGGCTCTTTTTCGTTTTTCACTGAAGATATTAAAAGAGGCAGTACTATTACAAGATCATTCACTTTCCAATATAGTAAAACAGATTAAATTACCATTCAGTTGAGTTCACTAACCATTTGGAACCATTGCACATTGCCTGTTTCAAAATCCACATAAATTTTCCTATCATTATATATTCATTTCTTCTACATTCAAAGATTCAAGGAACTAAATCATACATCTAATAAGAGTTATGATACAAAAACAATACGCTACACAGTCATCAAACAACCTGAAAAAAATAAAAGAGCAAATAACATAGAATTCATTCGGATGTTTATTTCTAGAAACTGTTTTGAAATAGCAATCCCTGAAACAAGAATTTTTTTTTTCTTATGCAGAAAACTGTCTTTGGAAAATTTCTTTCCAGACCCAGTAAACTAAGAATAATCCTGTGTTTTTCCAAACGAGTGTTTCCATTGTTCACGAATTCGTTTCTGAGCAGTCCATATGATTTACTCTTCTATGTACTTCTTTCACTCATTATTATTTGAAAGCAGAAACGGTTTCAGAAATTGTGGTCGTCAGCGGGTTTTTCATTCTCAGTAGAACTCGTGGACTAGAAATCTCTGATAATGCCACCTAAGACCAGTTAGAGTCCAAATACATTGCTCAGACGCTCTAACAAACAATATTTTCATTTTTTTTATCGCATTTTCTGCTTCCAAAAATAGAAAAAAATAGAAAATTAATTGAGGCATTGTTACTTCCCTCAAATTTTCTCTCACATCTCTTTTAAAATCAAGAAACCGCATTTGAGAATAACAAGTTTGCCCTTCAATTTTTAAGCTTTAAAATTTCTGGGTATTTATTCTGCCCACCAGAATAAATCAATAAAAAATTATCAAAAATCATCAAACGCTAGACAGCATGCATATTTAGAAAACAAATAATTACACAGAGCACATGAACAACCAATAAAACTCAAAGGAACAGAGCAAAGTGGAAGCTCAATCACTTTCTTGCTAGTTATCATGGTTTCCTTCCTTGTCGTTGGCCTTCCCCTCTTAACCTGCAAGCGTTCAGACCCAGATGATTAAAATAAAATATAAGATATTGATAGTATGCATTGCATGTATATATTAGAAAAAGGCGATGAAGAGGCTTTGGAAGAACATTCAGAAGAGACCTGTCTTCCTTTTGGAGCAATGGCCATGGCTTGCGTATCCAAAATAGAAGTAAAACTAAAGAAAGAGTAAGCTAAGTATTTCTGACAAATACGAGGAAGGAAAGAGAGAAAATGAGATAGTGAAGAAGAAGATGAAAAAACCGTTTCATTCAAAACTTGTACCTCGATTTCTTGTCGATCGTCATTTATATGACCGGACTGGAGGCCTTGAGTGCTCCTTCCTAAATTGGAGCCAAATTTTGAAATTGATGATACCTTTTCAGAATAGGGGCAGTCTGAAGAATTCAAAAATATCTTTTTCTTTCCTCTCTGTTTATAGGTGTTTTAAATTCCTCTTTAATCATTTCAGAACTTATCAAAATCGCGTTTTTAATAAGTAAAAATTAGGTTTTTAATATTTTTCACAAGAAAACGTTTTCGATTTTACTTAAAATCGAAAACAGTAAAACAGTAAAAATATTTGACCGTTTTTAATCATTTTTGACCGTTTTTAATCGATTTTATTAATTTATAAAAATATTTTAAATATTTTATTATTTATATATTATTAAAAA
>JAVXUL010000015.1:323288-342196 GCA_035590515.1 Trichilia minutiflora | reverse complement strand
TTTTCAGGCTGGTTTTTTCCTGATACAATATGCTCACCTGTGGCAAGAACATCTTGACAGACTCTTTCATCTTTTCTCTACAGGAAAGCTTAAGGTAATAGGTCTATTAAGTTATGATATTTCCTAGTTGGGTTGTTATTATGGCTGTGCCTAGACTTGTGGGGCAGAATTATACAATATATTGAGCTACCCTGTCTTATTTGACATGGAAAAGAGGAGGAAAGAATATTGAAAATGAAAGGCACAATAATGCATGCTATGAATTAACGATATTGAAGTAAAATTTGAGTTGATATAGAACTGAATCTAATATTGTGGTATTATACAACTTTTTATTTATAAGTTGTTTCCTGTTCTTTAAATTGGCACAAGTCATTATTCATCGCTGGATATGTGTCAGCTTTACATTTTAAAGAGTTTTCTTGCTTGCTATTATTTGATTATTACAGGTTTTGATAGACCCGAAAAGGTTTTTAGGCCTTGATGCTGTTGCAGATGCTGTTGAGTATCTTCAGTCGGGTAAAAGTGTTGGCAAGGTAATTACAGCTTCAATGATGGCATGTTCATCTTCTGCTTATCTATGATTTACTTAGTCCCGCTCAGTAGTGTTTCCTCACAACAAAACTTAATTCATTTACTTTTACAATGAAATTTTGCAGGTGGTTGTCTGTATTGATCCAACCTTCAGTCAAAAAATGGCAAAATTATAAGCAACTGTGATTCAATCTCCTCGCCACACATAATTCTGGCTCGAGATGAAACAATTATTATATGCAGCAGAAAAGAAAATTCTGCACAGACTTTAATGTACTCAAATCATTGTCCACAGAATTTGCCAAGGATCAAGATAGTTAATTGAACCACTATGACCGGGGTATGGTTTTTATGGAATTAAATGTGTGTGTGTGTGTGTATCAAAACAATAAAGCGACTGAATAAGAATATAAAAGAGTATATCTGGTTTTGATATATAACCTGATTACATAAATGTTCTCGTTTCCGTGATGGTTCAAATTACAGTATGTTTGAAGGTTTATTACTGCAAGCATTTTCGATTTAATGTACTAGTTGTAAATGTTTTCTATTACAGATGGTTAAAGACTGAAGTTGCATTCAGGATTCAGACATTCAAACTAATATGCCCATTTAACTTTATTTATAAGAAGGGTTATTATTCCGATCTTGGTTCTTCAATCACATGCTTAGAAGATCTGAATAATAAAAAGATATGATGTAAAACAGATCTCTCGTAATACTATCCTTTAATACTTAAAATGCCAATGGTTTTGCTCGTTTTACTAATCCATATGGATTTAGTTTTAACCCTTTGTCTCTGATAAATGCCTCAAGAATTGGCAAGCCAACTGCAGATAAAAGATAAGTTGCAGATTCAAAACGGGTAAGCCACAATTTCCACAATTTCAAAGACTACCTTTTACCTGCAAATAAATAATAAATAACAAGGAGACGTTAGAATCCTGGAAAATCACAAGTAACAATTGTACAAAGCTCAGCAGTTGTTCAAAGACATGACGAAGTTGTACTGAATGTTCGTGTAGAATATACTAACTTTTTTCTTGATGCAATCAAACTGAATAGTAAACTGCTTTCAGAATTTTAACCTCTACTTGGTAAGTAAATAAGGAAAGAGAGGTTAACACGATTGATTATCAACCTCACTTGCTCAACAAGATGAGTATATCAACCCCATTTGCAATGATCATATTAACTGCCACTAGTGAATCCAACTGACAATTTGAATTATACAGGTTATATTATTGATACAAAATCATATTATTACAATAGCTATACAACAGAAATTGCCTTCTAGTGAAAACTATTCCTAGGAAAGAGGTTCTTTGATCTGGTTCGTTTGGCACTCCTGATCGAGCGGCATCTGAATCCTCTTTCCTGCTGTCTTCAATGTTCTCTTCGTTGTCTTCTGATCTGTATGGTCCGATAACGTACACCTATGAAAAGCGGCTAATGCAATTCGCAACTGGTACTGCTGAAAGGTACAGGTATAGCTGAAAGGAACATAATTAAATATTGAAACCCTACAAGTTATCCTTTTCTCTGAGTATTCACTTGGAAAATATCAGTGCTTTCCGTCACGTCAATTTGTGAGAAATTAAATTCAAGCAGAAATATTCAGTTACACATCAAGAAACGGAAATCACATTTAAGCAAATTTAAGGCTTTATCTATTTATTCATAAATATGGTCATATTGTAACATGTAAGGGATATCTTGTGGAAAAAGAAAGGAAATATGAGTAGTCTATGTAAACAGAACATCATTACGGGCTCTGAAAGCAGACCTAGTTGGTCGATTATAAATATACAATTTCCTGCAATCAGCTACAAATAATATATATGTCATCCGAACTGAACACTATTTACATAACTTTATAAAAAAAGATTCTGATATAAAACTAATACAGTTTTAGGCAAAGTCAGAATTGTATTGATCTGCATAAGAATGGAATTCTGTTTTCATTAATGCCACTTAACAATCACTTCCACTTGCATAAAAAAAAAAAAAGAAACCTGTTAGTTTTAGCAATTCTTGTCTAACTATTATGTTTTGATATTTTTTGAGAGTATTGAATATGTAACAATTATTTAGCCATGTCCAAATTAATCAGGTTACCAAAGTCGCATAAATTTCAGTCCTAGTGCATACCTTAAAAATGTGGTGGGCTTAACAAGCTGGAGCACCAGTGCCTCCCCATCAACTAGTTCATGATCACAGAAAATCCCCACCACTCAGACCAGTTTTCTCAGCACGGTATTTTGTTGGAAACTCATTTTCTTCCTCATCAACCAAAGTGATTGTTTCATCATAATGGGGAAGATGTTCCTTGCTAAAATGGACTGGCAAACCCTGTTGGAAACATTTGAAAGAAAAATTAAGACTAACAGAATTACCAAATCCAATTCGCTATAGGGGGGAAAAATTGCTAAACCAGCGTATAGATTTTGACTCATACTGTTCTTCCAGTGTAAATTAACGGCAAAATTCATTATCAATTACCTTTAGCGAAAAGTGCTCAATACTTCCCAAAGAATTTATTATAACCCTCAGACATTAACATATGAAACAGCGTATTTTGGTTATCACATTTACCAGCCAAAAGCCTCCAGTGATGTGTGATTGTAGCATGGGCTTCACAAAACTTGGATGTTGGAGAGTCTAAGCCTGATTGAACTTCTTCAGCTCTGGGAATTGCATACGCCCTCTCTTCGTCCGAAGCATAAACTCGATTTAACAATTTTCTCCTCTGGTAACTCCTACAAGTTTACATCATAAACATATTAGATTTGCAGACATCAAAATATCACACCTGTGAATGTTCCATAGCACAGAAAATGTAAAACAAAAGGGAGGTAAAGTTATTTACCTTTTTCTTGTCAGTAAAGGTTCCAATGAATCGTATCGGTAAACTGGTGGATCAATCCACATTTCACTATAAAGCAAACCATGCTAAACACACTTGCATAGAATTCATATGAATGTTCTATTTCTAAGACATTAAAACGTAAACCCAAGTTTAAACTGTGACAAACTAATTCATATGGATTGACCCAGGAATCTGTACATATTAATTCAAGACTGTAATCTTGCTAACCTGTAAAAAGGGGGCTGAATAGAGCATATACCATCGGGAAATTGAAGAATTTTAAACAAAAACACGTGTGGAATACATAGGTGGTGTGACTAGAAATGAAAATCATCAGCTCCAAATAACATTGAAACAATTAAATATGTTATCTGTATATAGAAAGCTCACTTCTTTGTAATTTGGAGCTGGCTTGTTGGCAAAACGACTGGACCTTCTCACCGGAACCGACTCTCGCTTCTTGACCTTTACACAACGAAATAAAACTACCCATCAAAACCCATAAAAAACTTTTCAAAATGTACATACATACAATCGCCACGGACAGAAGAGCTTTCTCCTAAAAGAATTAATTTTTCTTCTTAAAAAGCCTTTTCAGAGAAAAGCACCTACTAAGTGCTTAGAACAAAACACGTTTATGAAGAAAACAAATGGCTTTAAAGTGCTTTTAGAGTGAGACGGGCTAACCGAAGATAGTTTTAGGCTATGAGTATTCAGAGACTGGGCGAGCACATTTAGTTTAATTTCCTCCATTCTTTTCTTGTTCTCTTCCAGTCTTTGGCAGCGGCATTCTTCGTATGACAGCTTTGCTTCCACCATTTTCAGAGTTTTGTTTTATCTTGTTGAAGATTTTTGGAGAAGGAAGCAAACTCAATTATGACCGTCAGGTTTTCGTAATGATTTTCTCTCGGAGAATGTGGCGTAAATGAGCGCCAAGTTAGTACAGACTACCTTGTCGTTTGAATCCAAATTGTGAGCAGTGGATGTTTCCAATTATCTTTTTAAAAGCCAAAATAAATTCTTCTTCCTCTTCAACTCTAAAAACTATTAATCTGTTAGTATTTTAAAAGACGACGACGACGACAACAACAACTACTACCATTATTATTGTTATTATTGAATAAAAAATTAGTTTTGACGTTTTGTGTTAATTAAGAATCAAATATGTTCTTGGAAAGATATATTCTCGCTTATTTGATTTTTTCTAAGGTAAAAACAATCTCCAACCAAATAAATAAATAAAAAGGATAACCTAGCAATTGATATTGCAACATGTTACTAATCTAGTCAAATTTCCATTATTATAATTTCAGCTTTATTATTTGTTATTACTGTCTTCTGCAAATAACTACTAGTCTAATATCATCATTTACTCCTTCCATTGATTTTTTTTTTCATGGAAAGTTCCAGAATTCTCTTCTCTTCCTCTGCATTAGTTCGTTCAAGTGTAGCCTCTTGATACCTCTTGGATTTTGAAGCAAGGTTCATAAGTTGATCCAGCTGTGCGTGCAAGAATCCAACATTCATCCCCGTCGTCTCAAAGGCTGTCAAAGTTTTGTCCCAGATAGCAAAATTATCTTGCAGCCAGGGTGGTGAGCTTGGAAGCTCTAATGGCATCAGCAATGTTGATGGTATCGGAAATCATTCCTGCAACCAACCCACGGTTAAGACCATCGAGAAGACAGTCGTGAAGATATGAATTCTGACTGCAACAAAGCTCAAAATACTTGGTCCTAAGGTGATGGGAGAGAGTACAGGCTATGGCTAAACCATTTGAGACTATACTGAAATTCTCAATATTTATTCACTTCTTTGAATTCGACAACAGATTCACAGAATCTGATTCCATCAAGGATTTCAGAGCCAGAATCTTTGCTGTTATCTTCAGGCTCATCTGATACTGGATGAAGGATTGTACTGCAGATCATATGGTTGTACTTTTCAAAAGTCACTTGGGGAATGTCCTGAGCAAGAGGCGCTAGTACTTATGCTGATAAACTTCTTTGCATTATATTCATAATCTAAAGTAACAAGAGAAATTAGAAAAGGCAACATTTTAGAAAAGTCAACGAAAAACAACTAAATGAACTGTCAACTTACCAGAGTCCATTTGTCGATTGCAAGTATCCAATTTTGAAAGTCCAAGAGATCCATCCATCTCGTCTGAACCTTTGATCTAACAATGTACACCTAAGAAACGATACGTTTATCTATCAAATACTTGATACATACTTATATATGCTTCTTCAAACTCAGAAATATTCTAGAATTACGCTCAACAATCTTGCAAAAATCGGAACAAAAGCCATTTCCACAGTAATTAAGCTCTAGTACAGATTGGTCAATGAAATCATGCTTTATGGGGACATAAAAATTGATAGGTTATAAAGAATATGAACGAGGTGAATTCAAGTACCTTAAATTTGAATGGTCTCAATAAAAAACTAACACATCCCCCTCCAGCCACTGAAAACCCTCTCCATCCTCACTTAGGCCAACCTTTTCTCTAAGATATTTTGTTTCATTCTCTGGGCCATTTTCATATTCCAAAGCAGTTATTGTATCGTTTTCTGGAAAATGAGCGGTACAAAAAATATTTACGAAGACCCTGCAGGCAGAGAAGTTATCAAATGCAAATCAGGCTAGTAATTCCTTATTGAAAAAGCAAAATCATGACGGAAAGAAGGTTACCAACCAAAAGCCTCCAGAGTCCTCTGAACGGAGCATACATTTGATAAAGCTAGGAAATTCAGGCGACTGATTGGCATTAACATCATTCGCTTGCTCGATGACAGCAGATTTTGCTTCTTCATTTTCATACAAGTTGTCATATGTGGTTCTCTTTCACTAAAGAAATTGACAGAGGCAGCATTATTAAAAGATAATTCACCTTCCAATATAGTAAAACAGATAAATTACGATTCAATTGCGTTCACTAACCATTTGGAATTCCCTGGACCATTTTATATTACCATTCTCAAATTCACATAAATTTTCGTATTATTATCAATTTATTTCTTCCACATTCAAAGATTCAAGGAACTACATCTTGCATCTAAAAAAAGAGTCATGATACAAGAACAATATGCTATACAGTCACCACACACACCCAAAAAAATAAAAGAGAAAATAACAAAGAATTCATTCGGATGTTTATTTCTAGGTAACTGTTTTGAAATAGCAATTCTTGAAACAAGATTTTTTCTTTTCTTATGCAGAAAACTACTTTTGGAAAAGCTCTTTCCAAACCCAGTAAACTATAATATAGTCCTGTGTTTTCCAAAACAACGAGTGGTGTTTCCAATGTTTACGAATTCGTTTCTGAACAGTCCATAAGGTTTACTCTTCTATGTACTTCTTTCACTCATTATTAATATTTCAAAGTAGAAACGGTTTCAGAAAATTGTAGTTTTCAGCGGGTTTTATTCTCATCAGAACTCATGTACTAGAAATCTCCGATAATGATAAACTTCCATTAAAGTACCCAGTTAGAGAACGAATACAGTTATCAGACACTCTATCGAACAATCGTTTCATTTTTTTCCAATACCGTTAAGAGTCCAAATCGATTAAAAAAATAATCAAAAATCATCAAACGCAAGCAGCATGCATGCTTTGAAAACAAATAATGAAATAGAGCACACGAACAACCAATAAAACTCAAAGAAACAGTGTAAAGTGGAAGTTCGCTTACTTTCTTGCTAGTTAGCATGCTTTCCTTCTTTTGGAGTTATAGTAATGGCTCGAGGATCAACAATAGAAGTAAACTAAATAGAAGTATTTCAAAACAAGTTTAGTTTTTCACACAAATATGAGGGAAGAAAGAGAGGAAATAAGATAAGTGAAGAAGAAGATAAGAAGACCGTTTCATTCAAAAAAATTTCTTGTCAATCGGCTTTTATATGCCGGGACTAGGGGCCTTGCGTACTCCTAAATTGGAGCCAAATTTCAAATTCATTCATACACAGTATAGGGGCAGTCTGAAGAATTTACAATATTTTTTTCACTCTTATCTTTGGTGTTTTCAATTCCTCTTTGATATCTTCTGCATATGACAAATTTTAACTTATGAAAATGGTCAGAATTTGTACCCCCATATAATTTTTTAATTATTTACCCTTGTATTGAAAAAGAAATGAAATAAATGGGTTTAAAAAACGGATATGAATATTAAATAATTTTATTAAATGATCTGAGAATTTGTTTTTGTAATTTCGATAGTTAAAAAACTCACTTTTCTATAAATGCAATTTCAAGATCTAGAAATATTTTTTTATAATTTAAATGTAAGTATTTTACAAAATGGAATTCTTATATAATTACTAGTAAAATGTTAAATACTGTAAAAGTTTTTAGAAAAATGTTACAGAATTAAAACCCACTTATCTTATAATGCAATTCTCGATTGTCAGAAGTATAATGAACGCCAAGCCTTGCATTATTGGCTTGCTGCAATCCAATAAGTCCACATTATCATGCTTTGCATACGATTATGAAAAACAAAAGGGTTTTGTTAATTTACTGATCAACTGGCATTATACATAAACTTTTCATGTGATTAGGCAGAAGAACCGAAGATGATTTTGCAGATTAAAAGAATAATAAGAAGCTCCAAAAAGGAAAATAAAAAGTACTGCTACATAATATCATCATACAAAGTAAGAATACAGTGAAGAGTTCCCTCAGGGGCAACTCTTACAGGCTATGCAAATTACAGAATTTACGCAATATTTAATCTCGAAAAGTTAGTAACAACTGATGCATTCCTCCTTTTTCGCTTCTCCCGTTCATCAAGAAAAATTAAAAATAGAAGCAACAACAGCAAGCCTATATCATGAGAAATATTTCTCACTTCTTAATAAGTCTCAACAAATAGCATTGTATTGTTAACACATTATCGAATCACCATGGAGCAGTAACCTCCTCCTGAAAGATCAGATCATGCTTTTCAGCCCTCGTCCTCAGTGACTCTGCCTCAGAATCAAGCCTTCCCACTGTTTCTTTCAATGTCAAAAGCTTCAATTCAAGAGTTCTTATATCCTCTTCTGCACGAGCTTGCTCTAGAATTGCTTCTTTAAGCCTCTTTGACTTCGCAGACTCTTCTGAATCCAAAGCAAAGCTCATCAGGCAGTTCAATCGAGCACGTAGAAATCCAACATTCATGCCCAACAACTCAAATCCCTTTAAAGTTTTGTCCCAAATCTCATAATCAGCTTGAGAGGTGGAAAGGTTGCAAGCTCTGATGGCCTCTGCAATGTTAACAGTCTGGGTAATTATTTCAGCAGCCAATTTACAATTAATGCTCTTGAGAAGATGGTCGTGCAGAAAGGATTTTTGAGAGCAGCAGAGCTCATAGTAGAGAGTCCTATGGTGATCAGAGAGCTCAGAATCAATAGACAAACCATCCACGAGAATGATGAAATCATTAATGCTTTTCACTTCTTTAAAATTATCATTAGATTTTTGTAATTGTGTAGCTTTCAAAGTATCAGAGCCAAGATCCTGACCGTCATTATCAAACTGATCATCAACATGTCCATTATGAGTCTCTGATACCATGAGGCTATTGTTGTGAGAATTGTCTTGCAGAAATCCTGAAGAATTTACTCGTTTTGACCTTTTATAGTTTTTCATCTTCTCCCCCGTATGATCTGTTGTTATTTCAAGCTCAGCATCCAAGGGAACTGTAAATAAACAAAGTTAATTAGTAAAGATTTGTGAGAAGTAACACAGCTAAAAGCAGAAATATTGAAACACACCAGAATTTAGTGGTTTTGCATCAGTATTCAGAAAGCCATTTGCTCTCACTATATAAACCTGTATGGACATTACCGGATGAATCAAATAAGATATCGAAGAAATATTCTAGCAACTACTTCATATATAGAACTTTCCCAACTAAAAGAAATAAACAGAGGACCCAACAATCCACACACAAGAGGAAAATGCATCCCTATCTTTCTATAACTCATTAAAGCTCTTTGCAACATTAGATGTCAAACTAATATATCACATTCTCTCAGTTCCATGTCAGTTTATATGTGTGATATAATGGGGTATTTGCCTCCTCAGTCCCACGTATTAATTAAATGCATGTATGTGGGGAAGGGATGTTTCATACTCACATGTTAATTGAGTTAATTATTAATATGGTTATTTTAGAGGGTTAGAAAACAAACACTGTCAACCAGACTTCAAATTACTGCTACTTTCTTATAATTCTCCTCAATAGTCAGGGGTTAGAGTTCACAACTAGAATAGCTTTACTATCACCTTTTTGTCTACATTCTCTACGCTAATAATTGCACATTTCAGCTGCAGAATTTATTTGCAAAGCAACATCAAACACCAAAAGACATTAAATGCCTCTACCTTGTAATTCCTTTTTTCTAATGAGACACAAAACAGATACTAATAAAATCAAGGATTTATAAGAGCACTGTATGACATACAAACAAAACATAAGATCTGAATGTCACCTTAAACTTTGTAGGTTCAATCAACTGGAAAACTAGAACATCTCCCTCAAATAATTGGTTTGAATCACAAAAAGCTTTCCATCCACCACTCAATGCTGTCCTCTGAGAAATATAATTTATTTTGTATTCTTCCCCAGTTTCATTTTCCACACGAAATGCCATATCAATCTTTGGCAAATGCAATTTGCAGAATCGCATAGGAAGATGCTGGCACCGAATAAGTTAGAATAAACAAGTAGTCTACATTTGAAGGGATAATTACTTTCTTAATTTCGACAAAACATCAGGCTTACCAGCCAAAAGCCATGACTAACATTTGACTTAACCATAATTTTCCAAAAGCTTGGGCAGCTTGCTGCTAGGTTTGCTCGAACCTCTTCTGCTTGCTCAATTACTGGTGAATTAGTTTTGGAATGATCATAGAGATCATCAATCATAGCTCTCTTCCGTCTACTACTTCAGTTATATTTTAAAGGAATCAATATAATAACTCTATCTTAACTTGTTAATAATTCAAATTAAAAGCTAAAAGAATTAAGATAAAATCACAGACCTTCTAGACTCCTTTGAGCTATCATATGTTACCTGTTAAAAATTTCACAAGAGCTTTTGTTAATTCATCATCTGAATTTACAATGACAATAACACTGCATAAACATTTTGTTATCCCATAAGATTGTGATGATAAAAGTAAATATACACGAGGGTACCTAATTTCCTAAAGGCAAAATCTATAAGGAATATGGCCAGTTGTGTACAAAGTTAAATCCAGTATGCCAGTTCAAAAGCATAACCATCATGTAGAATGGATTTCAAAGTAAATCACAATATGTTGTTGAAAACCCATACATAGGCTGTGCAAGATTAAAGTTAAACAAAAACAGATCCATTTTTGACTGCTAAAAGATGGCTCAGGACAGAAAAGAAACTATAAAGGAAACCTGCAACTCTGCACATTTGGCTTATGTCTAACACTGAGATAAAACATTCCTTAAGAGAAAGTAATTTGAAGCTCTCATTAGTTGTTATGATCTTAAGAAGTTATGCTTTCTACCAATAGATATTCAATAGATCATTGGGCTTTAAGTGTTATCAGCCGAAGTCACAAAATCTGGTATGTGGAGTTGAGAACAGGGCCCAAATCTCTGATTCAGGCTGCGAAGCATTCGTGTAAAGCACAGTACAACTATCAAAGGGAGCTAAACTGAGAACTTTAACAAGACAGTCAAATAGGAAAGGACTACCTACAGTGGTTTGTGATGTGTCAACACGGAAATGCAAATCCTGTATAAGCAAGTAAATTTTCTTCTACTTTCAGCCTTGGTGTTTGCGACTCCTAAAGACCTAATCACCAAGCACATGCAGTTTTCATCATCCAGGCCCCAGGAAATCACCAGGATATATCATGGCAGGAGGCCTGAAATGGTTAAGACTAAAAGGAAGCGGATGCAATTGTGCTGTTTTAATTATATTTTGTCACTGTCAACATATTCATAACTCAGAACATTAGACTAATCCTTACGCACTTGTAACTCCCGTCCTACATTCACCTGAAAACCGCTACAATCTGCCTCTCTGGAGCTGGCCCCAAGAGCTTAGAAGTAGCACAAAAATGGGGGAGTAGATGACTGAATGAAAACGACCAAGACTACTAAGACAATCTAATTGCCGTAAAATTGAAGGCCAGCACAAATATTAAGTATTTGCAGAAGTATGGCGGCCTGAAACATACACAGGATTACCAATCTTTTCAAAAATTTATAAGCAGATTTAATGTAATCTCTGTTTTCTGAAAGAAAAGAATGACAAAAACCTAAAAAAACCTCAAGATACAGAAAATATTAAAGATGAACTGTAATAAGTGGACAAGAAATGAACAAAATCCTGAGGATAATCCTGCTTAGTACTCTAAACAGAAATTATTAAGCTAACAATCTTCAATGATCTTGGATACCAACAAACAATAATCCAACATTAAACCTGAACAACAATTTTCAAGAAGCAAACGGGATTTCGTAAAGACGATAACTCTCACAAGTTCATTGTCGTAGTCCGGATCCGGAGACCTCTGACGTATCTGGGCCAGCTTCATCATGCCATCCGCCGTCTTCCTCCGCTTAATCTGGAAGCAAACACAAAGATTTACAACCCAATACATA
The DNA here is from genome assembly GCA_035590515.1 of Trichilia minutiflora. Taxonomy (NCBI): domain Eukaryota; kingdom Viridiplantae; phylum Streptophyta; class Magnoliopsida; order Sapindales; family Meliaceae; genus Trichilia; species Trichilia minutiflora. The sequence goes on along the minus strand of JAVXUL010000015.1, from coordinate 330,155 downwards.
CAAGCAAAACATGCATAAACAACGAAACATAGGGAGAATAGGAGAGACGGTGTGGTGGGAATCTTTGGTTGTTTGGGAAGGTGTGATTTCTGGGTCTGGTTGGTCTTCCATTAGACCACGCGCGTTTACTTCTGAACCTGAAATCTGCAGTCCTTGTGAGTTCCTGCAGACCTCCGTTTCTAGTTTCTTTTCTAACGAATGTGACGCTATAACATATAAACTACAAAGCAAGTTAAAATGGATACGTTTCGGACAGACCAAGTGCGTAGATTTTGGGGTCTAACATATCCGAACTGGCTTTTTTGTAAAAATTGTTATTTTTATTTTTATTTTTTTTACTGAAAAATAAATTTTGAAAATTAAAAAAAAAAAGTTATGAAAATAATACGGATATCAATTTTTAATCAATTTTTTATATAAAATTGTTGCAAAAATTGTCTATATTATTTTTCTTTCAATTTAAAAAAAAAATTCTTGGAATTTACTTAAATTGGAAGCATATCTTTCATATTGCTTTTTTAAGACTCTCAGGTTATGCACCTACTCACAATATGGCCATTGGAGCAGTGGAGACGTTCTCCAAAAAGGGTTCTGGGATAAAAGGAAAGCTGAACATTAACAGGTAACACCCAGCCTAGATAAATATTAAAAGAAATAAAAAGGGAGGAAGCCGGAAACCCTTTAATGGGTAACATTCTACCTGGACATAAATGAAACGCATAGCAAATTTTGGTTCTTATTTATCATTTAAAAGAAAAAGGTGCTTAAAATATTTTGGGCTGAAGGGATTTGTTAAATCCAATAATTCATTATTTTGGTTTTGCGAGATGGACTTAAATTTGATCATTTTCTGCAAATTTTAAATCTCCAGGAATCTATTTATTTGTAGTAAAAGCAAATAACCAAAAACACTCTAGCATTTGGAGTTTAGTTAATTTTGATCAGAATAGATTCCAATATGACATTATGATATGAAAATTTCTCCTGTCTTATCGGGTTTGTTTGTCTTTGTCTTTGGAGGCTGACTATAAATTAATCAACCAGAACATCATTATATCTTCCTGTGTTGATAAATACTTCTATTAGTTTCATTATAGTTTGAGAATAATTTATCAGATAGACAGGTTGAAAGTTTTGAGATTTTAATACATCTAAAGCTTAATTATTTTATGAAAAGTTGACAACTTATGCCTTTGATGCATTAAGTTCTTGCTAAAACATAATACTGTATTCAACAAATTTTGTTAATGTTGACTGTTGTATTTGCAAGAAGCTACTCATCACCACGAAGCATTAGTAAAAACTCCTCCTGGAGCATAAACTCATGTTTCTCAGCTAAAAATGCCTTGGGATTGTCATTTTCTTCCAAAAGTTTCAATTTCAAGAGCTCTATCATCTCTTCGAAATCATATATAGCTTCACTTGATTTTAACTTATATGTCCATTCATCAGTCTCGTTAGCACATAGACTTCAACGTCCATGTATAAAAGCTCAAAAGTTTTTCTGAATAGCATAGCATACAAGCTTTAATAGAGGCATCTGTAGATGTTAGCTTGTAGTAATCAGAGAGACGGTAGAGTAGCTAACTTATTATTGATATTTTTAAGCAGATATTGTTCATGCAGAAAAGATATTTATTATCCTTTATTAAGCAGCTGACTGTATATAATCAAAGCTAGTTTCTGAGCTTGGAATCCCCAGTCAAACCATTCGTATCAATGCTAACTTTCGCTATTTAACTTGAACACATATTCTTAGTACTTTTTTCTTAGTTTAATTATCGAACTTTAAATTTTTCAGGTTCAGTATTTCCGAAGAAATAATAATATTGAAGAGATTATAAGTCGAATAACTCCAGACTACTTGTAGACAGATAATGGCATAATGGAAAAGAGGTAAACCAATGCCTGATTCATCTTTAATATATGAGAAATCACCAGCCTGCTGCATATCTTCATATACCAGATTTCTGAAAAATGTCTTCAGATATAATAACAATAATGCAGAAAATGATTTAATTATCATATAATTATGAAACTAATGGAATTTTAAAAAAACAAAAAGGGTTGTAATATTCAGATGCTATGTTTTAGTGATCAAAGATTGTTTCCAGGACTGTCTTGTAATTGCTATTACAAACTAATATTTTAACTGTAAAATCAGAAATATAAATACATAAGTTTGCATGAATGAATTTATATAATATTATTTTATATATGTAGTAGTATTTAATTTTTTAAAATATAGTTTAGTATAAGAAACATTTCAAATGTCAAATACTCAGAAAATAAATTGGCCAATTACACCCAATCAAATTATTGATCAGACGAGAGCGAGAGTCATCTCCTGCACGACTTGTTCCAGTTTAGCCACCGAGACGTCAAATCCAATGCTTCAATTGTCAAATTGGATGGTGCAAGCGTTCTAAATTTATAATATTTTTGTAGTGTTTTAGAAATTAAATTTTAAAAAATATTTGATACGCTAATTTTTATTAAAATTTTATATATTTAATATTTTAAAAACTACTACAATATAGTCTTAGACAAAGACTGTAATTAATTACTAAGGACAAAAGTGATATATCCCATTCGCCATTTATGGCCCAGCAAGCTGCCGATTTCCTTCCTTGTTAATTGCTTTGCTTTATTTATGTTCCTGACCAACAGTGTGTTTGTGGTCGCTCCAATCCTATGAACCAAGAAACAATCACGACAAAAAAAATACCTGCCGTCCAAGTACTTTAACCTAAACTAAAAGAAATATGGGTTTTTGTTCCGAGGATTAAGACAGAAGAGAGGACCTGGATGTGGCTCATATTCTTCTTGGTTGGAGAGATTTGTTTTGTGGAAACCTGGCCAGAGTAAATGTAGTTTTATAATCGCTAATTTTTTTTTTCCTAAAATTGAAAGCGAGTTGAAGAGACTTCGGTATATTTGGTATTTAGATACCTTGCGTATTAGGATTGAATCTAATTTTTTTTATTAAATCGGTATTGAATTGGATTAGAATAGAATCTAATATTTTTTATTTAGATTCTATTCGATTCGAATAGAAAATCAAAAAATCAATAATCTATTTAAATTGACTCGATATTTAATTTAAATAAGATATTAATTTTATTTTTTATAAATTAAAAATAAAAATAAAAATTTTATAATTTTTATAATTTAATTATTATTTTTAAAATAAATTTTAAAAATTTTATATTTTAATTCAAAATTTTTTAAAAACTACCGAATTAACTTTTAAAATATGAATAATCATGTAAAATAAATAAATATTTAAATCTAAATAATAATTAATTAAATTTTTAATAATTAAATAATAAAATTATTCTCATAAATTAAATAAATCTAAAATTAAATAATTAATATACTTTTTAATTTCAAATAACCAAACAATATATATATATATATATATATATATACCCACGCATAGCAAATTTATTTATAAGCATTTCATTCTCAATTTGTCTTCAAAATTTTAAAATATCATTACAAATTAAAAAAATTATTTTCGTAATATAATTATACAAAAAAAAAAAATTAAGATCCAATCTAAATAATAATTAATTAAACTCCTCTTTGTCTTTAAAATTTTAAAATATCATTATAAATAACAAATATCATTATAAATTAAAAAAATAATTTTTATAATATAATTATACAAATAAAAAATTAAAATCCAATCTAAATAATAATTAATTAAATATCTTTTTATAAAATAATAAAATTATTATTATTAATATTATATTTAAATTGGATCATATCTTTAATTTTTTTTATCCAATCGATATCCGATCCTATTAAAATCGAATCTAGATTTTTTGGTCCAAATCCAATTCTATTTAAATCATAACTCTATTTTTTAAGTATTAAATTTTTAAATTTAAATTAATACCTTAAAATTTTAAATTTTTTAAATAACCACAATAGTAGATGTTGGGTGGAGCCAAAAAAGGTTTAAAAAATTGCCTCTCGAACAACTGAAAATGGCTGCTGCTGCTTTTTTTTTTTTTTTGTTAATCTCTAATCCAAGAGGGTTTTTCAGTAACTTGACTCAATTAATGAAGTTGAAAAGACTTAGGCACCCTAGAAAATGGAAAAGTATGTTTCTACAGACTACAGATAGGTAATGAATCTTTAACCATCCTGTCTAGACTTGAATTCAGATAATTTGCTGACAATTACCATCTTCTCTCTTCAATATAATAGAACTGAAAGCATCCCCGGCATGAAGTTTCTCAACAAATTAAAGAAATAAATAAGATACGTTTTGATCAACATAGCTCAAATTTAATGTTCAAACTCCCCCCTCATGTTGAAAAACATTGATAGACTTATGGAAATTTTTTAAAGTTTTAGCTGCGCCCTAGTGATTACCAAAAAGATATTTTTACAAACGGTTTTATTTACATTTTCAGCTACCAACACCATTGGCAGACCAAATAGCACCCACTTCGAGATCAGCAAGCTCCTCTTATTTATGATACATATGCTACTCCAAGGTTATAAATGAAACTGCCGAATAACTTCATTGTTCGTCAGATATACAACTGTGGATTTGTCTTAAAGATGCACTTCATGCAATACAGATACTGACACTCCTTGCTCCTTCTGTATACTTCACGCCAAAAGATTAATGTACAATCTAAAGAAGAGTAGCCAACCCAGTTGTCCCAGTCCAGAAGATCTCACTAGCTCACCACGCTCTGATGAGTATCTTCTGGGAATTTGACCACTATATGACAATATCTCAAAAATCCATGACACAGTTCACCTCCAAGTTTTTAAGATGTTATAATCTTGAGCGGCGATTGCATTTGATTTTGGGGAAAGGCAAATGCCTACGAGCAGGGGCAAATGGTTGCCGATTCCCAGAACCAGAAAATCTAATATCCCAACCTTCAACATTCTTTGGGACACAAACATCAAAGAGGAATTGGCCAAGAACACTGTGTGCACTGATGCTTGGGGTAGGCAAGTAGACTGATCTTGCATTCCGCTCATCTTGTACAGATCCAGTCCCTTGACTACTGTGATTCTCGGTTGAGCTTGGCAAGAAGAAATGGTCACTTGGCCCAACTGCAACTCTTCTTAGGCTTTGGTTTGAATTAACTGCTACATTTTGAAGGTCACAAATTAACTCAGACATCTCATCGTGCATACCATCTATGCCAGATCTTTCACCAAGTTTCTTGATTCTTTGGGAATAAACTAAAGCAGCCTTCTCAAGCAAACCGGTTACAGCAGCCCTATATTGGACAGGGTAATTCTTGTAATGACCTGAACGAGGATGTCAATTCAACTTTAGCACAAAACTACATCTTACTAACAAAACGTAGAAATGAGAAAGGCATGTACATTATCCAGAGAAAACGATAAAAAAGGCATTCAAGCCATTCTTTTAATCTAAGAAATTACCAGTAAGCACAATCTAGCCAAATCCAGCCAAGTGAAGGAGCATATCCAAATTTAATTCATAGCAAGTCATCCCTTGCATAAATTGATCAATGAAACTCTTCACATTGGTTACTGGTAAATGGGAACTTCTCTCATGAATGTCAATATTACCAAAATGGCTTATTGATGTTGCTGAAGTATATTTTCTAAATGCAGAAGACTAGAAACACCAAAATAGGAAATCAAAGTTAAAAAGAAAAATCCGACAGTGTACAAGATCTGGGCAACACATCTGTCAATCATTTTAAGGGTCCACGATCAACCAAATGATGGTTTTCAAAGGGCTTACAGTTTCCAAATATCAATGAATTTCTCATTTTCCACAACAAGATGATATACCTAAAGTTGTAGGTTATCTGACTCATCCAGATTTTCACCAATTTTAATTGTTCACATACAAATCGCATTTTTTCCAAAGATTCAACTTCCAACGTATAAGACATGTCCGAGAAGAAAAGGTGCCGAGAGTAGTCACTCTACAATGAGTCAAGGATCCCTTCATTGATTAATTTGCCAAAAATCATATCCTATTTTAGTCCCATAACCTTTTTGCACGTACTAATACCTAATTCACACCACATTGTGTAATTACATCAGCTAGTACCAATGCCCTTGGCTCTAAAAGGACTTTCAAATTTATTGATCATTCATGCAATTCATAAATCCATAAAATTATCCCTTTGCATCAGTTGATTAAATGTGGCCTAATCAAGAAAATTGGTATGTCAAAAAATTGTTCACATATTGGCTTGATTACACATTTGGTTTAACTTTTGACAAATATCAGATTAAAAAGCAATATTGGTGCACAGTAAACAAGAACACCTGATGTACAAACTATATTTACATTTAAAAATACAATCTAACCCAATATAAAATACTTCAAATTATTAAATTCCACCACGTGGTGATAATAACAAACAGAAAATTGGGTTTGGGACAAACCTAAGTGAGAAGAACCATTCAACTTCACAAGTTCGACATCTCCCCCAAGTGCTTGTAAACGTCGAGTAAAATTATATATAACTGGTTGTGGTGCAAGGTCATCATTGTCTGAGCATAAAATTAGAAATGGAGTCTCCAGATCCTACATTACTGACAACTTGTTAGAAAAACTGATTGGAAGGAGCCAAAAGATAATTTCAAGCTGCTACGGGCATTATAGAAACTTACAACTGAGGAGTATAAATCCTGCCAATACTCAGCACGTTGAGATTCAAACGTTGTAAGACATAAACCATCTAGACCAGAGGCAACCCCTTTTGCAACCCAAGATACAAGTTTTGATGATCCAGGAATTTTTTGAATGCTTGGGTGGAGGCTGAATCGGGCACAAAAATCACTTGTAAAATCTACGGGGCCAGAATCATATATTTGCCCAGTAACACAATTTCTAACCAA
>JAVXUL010000015.1:308448-322596 GCA_035590515.1 Trichilia minutiflora | reverse complement strand
AATATTTTAAATATTTTATTATTTATATATTATTAAAAATTTCATTTTTATGTTCCGTTTTTACGTTTCGATTTTACGTTCTGTTTTTTTAAATAAAAAACGATTTTAATTAAAATCACATTTTTGATAACCTTGTTTCAGATGAATTATGAGAATGGTCAACATTTACACCCATATATATATATATATATATATATATATATATATATTAATTATATACCTTTGTATTGAAAAAGAAATGAAATAAATGAGGTTGAAAAAAGAATATGAATATTTAAATAATTTTATTAAATGATTTGAAAATTTGTTTTTGTGATTTCAGAAACTAAAAAACACATTTTATAAATGTAATGAATTTTGCTAGCGGTGCACTTGTTAAAGTTGTTATATTTATTATAAATAATAATTTTAATATTTAATATAATAATTAATGATAAATTTTAATTTATTAAATATAAAAATTTAATAAGTATTCCGAACAACTTTGTTTAGCAGAACTTAAAATATAATTTCAAGAGCTAAAATAATTTTTTATATTATTTTTATAATTTAAATGTAAGTATTTACAAAATGGGAACCCGTATATAATATTATAGGATTAAAAATCTCGTATATATCTTACATTGACATTCTCGATTGTCTGAAGTATAATAAACTGAAGCCTTGTAAGAATGGCTTGCTGCTATTCACTAGGTCAGGTCCACTTTAAGACACTTTAAATAAGAAAAACCAAAGGGTTTTGTTAATTTGCAGATCAATTAGCATTTTACATAAACTTTTCACGTAATTGGGGAGAAGAGCCTGAGATGATTTTGCAGATTAAAGGGATAGTTCGTTCAAAGCTCAGAAAAGAGAAACGAAAGTACTGCTACATAATATTATCACAGGAAGAATACAGTGAAGTGCTCTCTCATGGGCAACTCTTACAAGCCATGCAAATTACAGTATTTACACTATTTATTCTCGAAAAGTTAGTAACAGATACATTCCTCCGTTTTTCCTAATCCCATTCATCGCCAACCGGAAAAACAATATAAGAAATATTAAAAGTAGAAATAACAACAGCCTATATTATGAGAAATATTTCTTACTACTTAATAAGTATCAACAAATAGCATTGTATTGTTAACACATTATCTAATCACCACGGAGCAGTAACTTCCACCTGAAAGATACGATCATGCTTTTCAGCCCTCGCCCTCAGCGACTCTGCCTCAGAATCAAGCCTTCCCGCTGTCTCTTTCAATGTCAAAAGCTTCAATTCAAGTGTTCTTATCTCCTCTTCTGCATGAGCTTGCTCTAGAATTACTTCTTTAAGCCTCTTTGACTCCTCAGACTCTTCCGAATACAAAGCAAGGCTCATTAGCCGGTTCAATCGAGCACGTAGAAATCCAACATTCATGCCCAACAACTCAAAGCCCTTTAAAGTTTTGTCCCAAATCTCATAATCAGCTTGAGAGGTGGAAAGGTTGCAAGCTCTGATGGCCTCCGCAATATTAACAGTTTGGGTAATTATTTCAGTAGCCAATTTACAATTAATGCTCTTGAGAAGATGGCCATGCAGAAAGGATTTCTGAGAGCTGCAGAGCTCATAGTAAATAGTCCTATGGTGATCGGAGAGCTGAGTATCAATAGCCAAACCATCCACAAGAATGATGAAATCATCAATGCTTTTCACTTCTTTAAAATTATCAGTGGATTCTGACAATTGTATAGCTTTCAAAGTGTCAGAGCCAAGATCCTCACTGTCATTATCAAACTGATCATCAACATGTCCATTACGGGTCTCTAATAACATGGGGCTATTGTTGTGAGAATTATCTTGCAGAAATCCAGAAGATGTTACTCGTTTCGACCTTTTATAGTTTTTCATCTTCTCCTCTGTCTGATCTTTTGTTCCTATTTCAAGCTCAGTATCTAAGGGGACTGTAAATAAATTAAATTAATTAGTAATGATTTATGAGAAGTAACAGAGCTAAAAGCAGAAATATCGAAACACACCAGAATTTAGTGGTTTTGCATCAGCATTCAGAAAGCCATTTGCTCTCACTATATACACCTGCATGGAAGTCACAGGATGCATCAAATAAGTTATCTAGGAAATGTTCTAGAAACTACTTCATTCACAGAACTTATCCCATCTAAAAGAAATAAACATAGGACCCAACAATCCACATGCAGAGGAAAATGCATCCCTATCTTTATACAACTCATTAAATCTCTTTGCAACATTAGATGTCAAACTAATATATCACATTCTCTCAGTTCCATGTCTGTTTATATGTGATATAATGGGGCATTTCCCTTATCACTCCCGTGTGTCAAATAAGTGCATGTATGTGGGTAAGGGATGTTTCATGCTCACATGCTGATTGAGTTAATTATTTTAAAAGACAAACAAATATGATCAATTTAAAGGAAAACAAAAACTGTCAACCAGACTTCAAATTGCTGCTACGTTATTATATTCTCCTTAATAGTCATGGGCTAGAGTTCATAGCTAGATTAGCTTTACTATCACCTTTTTGTCTTCATTCTCTATGCTAATAATTGAATGCAGAATTTATTCGCAAAGTAGTATCAAAACACCAAAAGTCATTAAATGCCTCTTCCTCATAATTCCTTTTTTCAAATAAAATAAAGGATTCATAGGAAAAGTGTATGACATATAAACAAAACTAGAACATTGCCCTGAAATAATTGGTTTGAATCACCCTCAGATCTGAATGTCACCTTAAACTTTGTAGGTTCAATCAAATGGAAAACTAGAACATCGCCCTCAAATAATTGGTTTGAATCGCAAAAAGCTTTCCATCCACCACTCAATGCTGTCCTTTGGGAAATATAATTTATTTGGTATTCTTCTCCAGTTTCATTTTCCACAAGAAATACTGTATCGATCTTTGGCATATGCAATTTGCAGAATCGCATAGGAAGATGCTGTCACCAAAGAAGTTAGAATGAACAAAGCAGTCCACATTTGGAGGAATTATTACTTCTTAAATTCGAGAACATTAGGCTTACCAGCCAAAAGCCATGACTAACATTTGACTTAACCATAGCCTTCCAAAAGCTTGGGCAGCTTGCTGCTAGGTCTGCTCGAACCTCTTCTGCTCGCTTTATTACTGGTGAATTAGCTTTGGGATGATCGTAGAGATCATCAATCATGGCTCTCTTCCGTCTACTGCTTCAGGTATATTTTAAAGAAATCAATATAATAACTCTACTTTAACTTCTTAATACTCTAAATTAAAGGCTAAAAGAATTAAGATAAAAACACAGACCTTCTAGACTCCTTTGAACTATCATATGCTACCTGCTCAAAATTTCACAAGAGCTTTTGTTAATTCATCATTTGAATTTACAATAACAATATCACTACATAAATCATTTTGTTATGCTATTAAATTGTGATGGCAAAGTAAATATACACAAGGGTACCCAATTTCCTAAACGCAAAATTGTAAGGAATATGGTCAGTTGAGTACGGACTTAAATCCAGTAGGCTAGTTCAAAAGTAGCACAACCACCTAGAATTGATTTCAAAGTCAATCGCAATATGTTGTTGAAAATCCATATGTAGGCTGCGCAACATTAAAGGTATACACACACAACACACACAAAAAAAAAAAAATCACTTTTAACTGCTAAAAGATTACTTACAGCAGAAAAGAAAATCTAAAGGAAATCAGCAACTCTGCGCATTTGGCTTATGTCTAACACTGAGATATTACATTCCTTAATATTTAAGAGAAAGTAAATTGAAGCTCTCCCTATTTGTTATGATCTCAAGAAGTTGTAGGACTTGAGCTTATGCTTTCTATCACTAGACTTCAATAGATCATTGGGCTTTCGGTGTTATCTGTCAAGGTCACAAAATCTGGTATCTAGAGTTAAGAACACAATCCAAATCTCTGATTCAGGTTGCAAAGCATTCATCTAAAGCAAAGTGCAATTATCAAAGAGAGCTAAACTGAGAACTTCAACGAGACAGTCACTATAAAAAAGGACTAACTACAGTAGGGTGTGTGTCAACATGAAAATGCAAATCCTATATAAGCAAGTAAATTTTTTTCTATTTTGAATATTGGTGTTTGGGACTCCTAAAGCCTTAGTCACCAAGCACATGCAGTTATCATCATCTAGGCCTCAGGAAATCACCAGGATAAATCATGGGAGGAGGCCTCAAGTGGTTGAGACTAAGGGAATGTTTGGGATAACTGGCTTCTAGAGTGAAAGCCAAAAGTAGTTGTGTGGCCACATCACCTCAATACCATACTTGCTTAAAAGAAAGCACGTGCAATTGTGCTGTTTTAATTATGTTTTGTCACCGTCAAGATATTCATAACTCAGAACATTAGACTAATCCTTACGCACTTGTAACTCCCATCCTACATTCACCTGAAAATGGTTACAATCTTCCTCTCTGGAGCTGTCCCCCAGAAATTAAAAGTAGCACAAAAATGGGGGAGTAGATGCCTGAGTGAAAACGACCAACACTGCTGAGACTGTCTAATTGCCGTAAAACTGAAGGCTAGCACAGATATTAAGTACTTGCAGAAGCACGGCGGTCTGAAACATACACAGGATTACCAACCTTTTCAAAATTTTATAAGCAGATTTAATGTGATCTCTGTTTTCTGTAAGCAAAGAATGACAAAACCTAAAAAAGACCCAAAATACGGAAAAAAAATGAAAGAAGAACAGTAATAAATGGACAAGGAATGAACAAAATCCTAAGGATAATCCTGCTTAGTACTCTAAACAGAAATTATCAGGTTAAAATCTTCAATGATATGGCTACCAACAAACAATAATCCAAGATTAGACCTGAACAACAATTTTCAACAAGCAAATGAGATTTCGTAAAAGCGATAATTCTCACAAGTTCATTCCCGTAGTCCGGATCCGGAGACTTCTCACGAATCTGGGCCAGCTTCATCTTGCTCTCCGACGTCTTCCTCCGCTTAATCTGGAAGCAAACAAAAAGATTTACAATCCAATACAGACAGTCAAAACATGCAAAAACAAAGAAATACGGAGAGAATAGGACGAGACAGCGTGGTGGGAATCTTTGGTTGTTTGGGGAGGTGTGATTTCTGGGGCTGGTTGGTCTTCCATTAGAGCATGGGGTTACTTCTGAACCTGAAATCTGCAGTTGCTGTGAGCTCCTGCGGACCGTTTCTAGTTTCTTTCTTTTCTAACAATCGTGACGCTATATAACCCATTAAGCCAGTTAACTGTATACGTTTCGGACAGTAAGTGAAAATAGACTTTGGGGTTCTAGCATGTCCGAACTCGCTGTAACAATTTCTATTTTTTTACTGAAAAAATAAAATTAAAAAAGGTGGAGGTTATGAAAAAAATACGGGTGTTAATTTTTAATCAATTGTTTGTATATAAAATTGTCACAAAAATTTTCTATATTATTTTTCATAATTTTTTCTTAAATTGGAAGCATATATTTCATATTGCTTTTCTAGAACTCTCAGGTTATGCACCTATTAATAATGGTCATTGGAGCGCTGGACTTTCTCCCAAAAGGTTTTTGGGATGAAAGGAAATTGGAACATCAACAGGTAACTCAGCCTAGCTAAAAATAAAAATAAAAATAAAAATAAAAATTTGAAAAAAAAGAGAGAGGAAATCCGAAACCCTTTAATAGGTAACACGCTACCTGGACATAAATGAAACGCATGGCAAATTTTGGTTCTTGTTCATCATTAAAAAAAAGTGCTTAAAACATCTCTGGCTGAAAGGATTCGTTAAATCTATTAATTCATTATTTTGGTTTTGCCAGATGGACTTACATTTGATCACTTTCTGCAAATTTTAGATCTCCAGGAATCTGCTGATTTGCAGTAAAAGCAGATAACCAAAAAACCTCTAGCCTATGGACTTTAGTCAAGTTAATAAGAATAGATTCCAATACGACATTATGATATGAACAAGTTCTCCTGTCTTATCAGGTTTGTTTGTCTGTCTTTGGAAACTGACTAGAAATTAATCGATTAGCTCATCATTATATCTTCCTCGTGTGTTGATAAATACGTTTATTTGTTTCATTACAAGTTGGAAATTTTCTACCATATGGACAGGTTAAAATTTTTTGAGATTTTAATATACACCTGAAGCTTATTTATTTTATGAAAAGTTGGCAATTACCTTCGGCTTCGATGCATCAAGTTCTTTTTTTTTTTTAGACGAGAAAACTCACGCAGTCATTATTGCGCCGTCTAGCCGAAAATGAGATGAGGCCCCCTTAAGATGTGTGCAGTGTAAGCGCAGATCACGAGACACCCGACTTTAGTCGATGAGACGCGTGTACAGGGACCACTCGTAATGGTACTAAGCATGCGAGTGAAAACTCCGACTGCCTCAAACTCTTACAAGGAGTGACAACACGAGGAATCGAACTCAGGATCACATCAAGTTCTTGCTAAAACAAAATACTGTATTCAACAAAATAAACTTTGTTAGTGTTGACTGTTGCATTGCAAGAAAAGCTACTCATCACCATGGAGAATCAACAAAAACCCCTCCTGGTACATGAACTCATGTCACTCACTCAGCTAAATATGCTTTCGGATTATGTCATTTTCTTCCAAAAGTTTCAATTTCAAGGGCTCTTTCATCTCTTTGATATCATATATAGCTTCATTTGATTTCAAAGGTGAGGATTATATGTCCATTCAGTCTCGCTAGCACATAGACTTCAACATCTATGTACAAAAGCTTAAAAGTTCCTCTAAATTTGCATAGCAGACAAGCTTTAGTAGAGGCTCTGTAGATGTTACAGCTTGTAGTAGTCGCGGAAATGGTAGGGTAGCTAACTTATTATTGATATTTTTAAGCAGATATTGTTCATGCAGAATGGATATTTATTATATATCATTTACCTAAGCAGCTGACTAGATATACTATATAATCCCAAGTTAGTTTCTGAGCTTGGAATCCGTAGTCAAACCGTTCGTAGCAATGCTAAGTTTCACTATTCAACTTAGATACACATTCTTAATACTTAATTTTCTTAGTTTGATGATCGAGCTTTATATTTTTCAGGTTCAATATTTCCAAAGAAAAACTAATATTGAAGAGATTTAAGGAGAGTAACTTTCCAGGCCACACGTAGAATAATGGCAAAATGGATAAGAGAAAAAAAACAATGCCTGAGAAAGCACCAGCCTGCCGCATGCCCTTCTTATATAAACCAACCGGATTTCTGAAATATGTCTTCAGACACAACAATAATGGAGAGAATGAAAGATGAAGCCAAGTAATTAAAGAGGAAAAATAAGCATCGAAACTGTTGACTTCTAATTAGCTAATAAATTGTGTCTACTGAGTGATTGAATTTGAATGCAAATTGTTGGGAATATTACAGATTGAAATGACTTTTTGGTCTTATCATGAAATGGATTTTTCCTTAGTTGTCCAAAACTTTTTACGTCTGTCGGTCTCCATTGTCTTCTTTCCTCGACTGTCAAACTGATTCCTAATTTCAGGCATTCCATGAAATAATAATAACAATGATATCACATATATTGAATAATGTCTTGTAATTGCTATTATAAACGAGTATTTTTATTGTAATATCGGATATATAAATACGTAAGTTTGCATGAATGAATTTATACAATATTTTTTTTAAAAAATTAGTTTAGTATAAGAGCCCTTAATGGATGTGATTTGGAAATACAAGAATTTTGGATTTAATCTCTAAATTTTTAATTGTATTATTTATAAAATTTAAAATAGTTAATGAGTTTTATCTTATTTAAATATTATATTTTTAATTAATCGAATTTTAAATTAAACTGTAATTCGATTTTAAGATTGAGATCGAAATCATCCAATTTTTTCACAGATTTAAAAAAAAATTAATATAAAAAACATTTCAAACAACGATTTCAAACTTAAACACCTCGGATCAAACTTTCCTATAAATTTAAAAAAAAAAAAAGTTTAATATAAAAAATATTTCAAATGTCAAATATTGTCTGTTAATTAATAATACTCGGAAGATAAATTGGCGAATTACGATCAGTCGATTATTCATCTAATGAGAGCCAGACTGATCTCCTACAAGATTTATTCCACATTAGCCATCAAGATGTCAAATAGAAATAGAATGGTGTGCTTTGAAAATTATAATGTTTTTATTTTGTTTTAAAGATTAAATTTTAAAAAAAAAATTATAACATTAATTTTTATTCAAATTTATATTTATATTTATATTTATATTTATATTTATAGTTTAATATTTTATTTTGTAATAATTGATATTATATGTCTATGGTCCCCTTATCATAAAGATTAGGAGTTGATGACGAGGAGGACTTGTAAGTAGGAAGCTCAATTTGTCATTCATTTGGCACTCGAAGGGGCAGATTGAAGGATACGTCAACTATAGTTCAATTGACAAGTTTATCCTCAAAACTTCTCATGGCATTACAAATGTCAGAATCATCGTATCAAGAGTAGTATAGGATGGTGTTAGTGCTACAGTGCATACCGATATCTTTATCAGAAAATGTTCAAATAAGTGAACTAAAGGGTGATTGACATGTGGGTCGATATTTTCTCTTCTTCTATAATATAATTAGGTGAAGATTTGCAAACTGAAATTATGTTACAAAGCCATCCTTAAGCTGTTCTAAGCTAGTTTTTCAAATTTCATTCATTAACCCGTGTTCTCAGATTTTCTGGTAAGAACTCATTTCAGAGAGAATTCCAGTGTAAAAGATAAATTCCTCACATGGAATAAATATTATTGCTGATTCAAATTGCGTTGCTAGTCGTGATGTGAATCTCTTGCAAAATTTATTCATTTAACAATTATAATTTAAAAATTACTACGTCATATAGTATTAGACAAAGCCTGTAAATTAATGAGGATGAAAATGGTATTATCAAATTCCCCATTTATATGGCCCCAACAAAGGCTGCCGATTTCCTTCATTCTTAATTGCTTTGCTTTATGTTCCTGACCAATACTGTGTTTGTGTGGACCCCAATGTTATGAGCCAAGAAACAATCAGGACCAATTGATACATGCTGTCCAAATTCTTCAACCTAAACTACAAGAATTATGAGTTTTTATTCCGAGGATGGTCAGAAAAGAGCACCTGGATGTGGCACACATTCTTGGTTGGGGAGTTCGTTTTGTGGAAAACCTAGGTAGAGGAAATGTAGTTTTATATAAAATCTTTTGTAAGATTGAAGTGAGTTGAAGAGACTTTGGTATATTTGGTATTCGGATACCCTGGCTATAAAGTTACAACAGCAAATGTTGGGTGGAGCCAAAATAGGTCAAATATGAGTAAAAAAAATCGCTTCTCAAACAACAAAAAAGGGGTAGGATTTCAGATACTTCAATCAATGAAGTTGAAAAATGAAAAGAAATAGGCATCCGGGAAAATTGCAAGTGTATTTCTAAAGATGGGTAACGAATCTTTAACTATCCTGCTAAGCCTGAATTCAAATAATTTATAAACAACTACCATCTTCTCAGCGGGGTAGGTCCACTGAAATTGTGAGGATACGAGATTTCGAGAGTATTTGCAGATGAATCTCTCTTGCAATTCAATAGAACTGAAAGCCGCTTGACGTTTCTCAACAAATTAGAAGAAATAAATAAGACACATTTTGATGAACGCCGCCCAAATTTAAACTTCAAACTCCAGCCTCATGTTGAAAAACATTGATAGCCATATACAGATTATTAAGTTTTAGTCGCTCTTAGTGATTACAAAAAAGATATGTACAAACGGTCCTATTTACATTTTCAGCTACCCGACTTCCAACATCATTGGCAGACCATATAGCACCCATTTGGTGATCAGCAAGCTCCTCTTAGGTATGATACATATGCTAGTCCAAGATTATAAATGAAACTGCCGAATATCTTCATCGTTCGTCAGATATACAAATGTGGATTTGTCTTAATTATGCACTTCATTCTATACAGATATCGATACTCCTAGCTCCTCCTGTACACTTCACGCCAAAGGATTAATGTACGACCTAAAGAAGAGTAGCCAACCCAGTTGTCCCGCAAAATGTCCAGAAGATCACACTGGCCCACCATGCACTAACGAGTATCCTGTGGGAATTTGACTGCTTTATGGCAATACACGTTCCCCTTCAAGTTTTAAGATGTTATAATCTTGAGCGACGATTGCATTTGATTTTGTGGAAAGGTGAATGCTGATGAGCAGAGGCAAACGGCTGCCCATTTACAGAACCAGAAAATCTAATATCCCAACCTTCAACATTCTTGGGGACACAAACATCAAAGAGGAAGTGACCAAGAACACTGTGTGCACTGATGCTTGGGGAAGGCAAGTAGACTGATCTTGCATTCCGCTCATCTTGTAAAGATCCATTCTCTTGCCTATTGTGATTCTCTGTTGAACTTGGCAAGAAGAAATGGTCACTTGGCCCAACTGCAACTCTTCTTAGGCTTTGGTTTGAATTAACTGCTACATTTTGAAGATCACAAATTAACTCAGATATCTCATCATGCATACCATCTATGCCAGATCTTTCCCCAAGTTTCAGGATTCTTTGGGAATAAACTAAAGCAGCCTTCTCAAGCAAACCAGTTACAGCAGCCCTATATTGGATAGGGTAATTCTTGTAATGACCTGAATCACGATGTCAATTCAACTTTATTACAAAAATACATCTTAAACAGAAATGAGAAAGGCATGTGAATCATCCAGAGAAAAGAAATAGGAAAAAGGAAGATCATGCCATTCTTTTAATCAAGGAAATTACCAATAACCGCAATCTAATCAAATTTACCCAAGCGAAGGAGAATATCCAAATTTAATCAGTAGCAATTTGTCCATAGTGTAAATTGATCATTGAAACTCTTTGCATTGGTTGTAGGTATGTGCAAACTTCTCCCATTGATGTTAACTATTTACTAAAAGGGACTATTGATGTTGCTCAAGTACATTTTCTAAAAGAAGAAGAAGAAGATTAGAAACACCAAAATAAGAAATAAAGTTAAAAAGAAAAATCCAATAGTGTACAAGGTATGGGCAGCACAACAGTATACAAATCACATTTTCCAAAGATTCAATTGCCAATGTGTAAGCCATGTGTCTGAGAAGGAAAAAGTTGCTGAGAGTAGTCATTCTACAATAAGTCCAGGATCCCTTCATTGTTTAATTTGCCAAAACTCATATCCTATTTTAATCCCATAACCTTTTGGTACATACTGATATCTAATTCACACAACATTATGTAATTACATCAGCTAGTATCAATGCCCTTGACACGAAAAGGACTTTCAAATTTGTTGATTATTCACAAAAGATCATAAATTCATATTACTATCCCTTCAAATCAGTTGATTAATATGGAATAATAAAGAATATTGGTATGTCAAATCATTCAGTATATTGGGTCGCTTATGTACTTGGTTGAACTCCTGACACTACCAATTATATCAGATTAAAAGGCAGTAATGGTGAACAGTCAAAAAAAGGAACACCTGATGTACAATCTACATTACTTTTTCTGATACAATCTAACCCAATAAAAATATTTTAAATTATTAAATTACACCACGTAGTGGTAATACCATACAGACAATTGGGTTTGGGACAAACCTAAGTGAGGAGAGCCATTCAACTTCACAAGTTCAACATCTCCCCCAAGTGCTTGTAAACGTCGAGCAAAATTATAGATAACTGGTTGTGGTGCAAGGTCATCATTGTCTGAGCATAAAATTAGAAATGGGGTCTCCAGATCCTACATTAATGACAATATATGTTAGACAAACTGATAGGAAAGAGCCAAAAGATGATTTCAAGCGGCTACGGGCAAGATAGAAACTTACAGCTGAGGAGTATAAATCTTGCCAATACTCAGCACGTTGAGATTCAAACCTTGTAAGACATAAACCATCTAGAGTAGAGGCAACCCCTTTTGCTACCCAATATACAAGTTTTGATGATCCAGGAATTTTTTGAATGCTGGGGTGGAGACCGAATCGGGCACAAAAATCACTTGTAAAATCTACAGGGCTAGAATCATATATTTGCCCAGTAACACAATTTCTAACCAATCGACTTCCATCCTAATTAAAACAGGAGAAGGGGGAAAAAGGTCAGAACTAACCTCTTGCATTTGACAAACTGACGCAAAATTTCCCCATGACTCACAGTTTAATTGAAACTAGAAGAGGAACAAAGCATACCGCATTCAGCTGACCTTCACATGTTCCCTGAATAATCTGCATCATCACAGGTGGTAACATTATTTCCAATAGTTAAGTTCAAAGACCATCAGTTGAATTTCAATACAAAGAATTATAACAAAAACTTCATTATTACTTGTCCAAATGCTATATAGATTGTGTGTCGTAGATATCTCTAATTTTACCTGAAATGCTTTGTGCATACAAGCTTTTGAACCACCAGAAAAAGCTACAAAGACTACAGGACATGGATTCATCCTTAGTTCCTGCATACCCATGCCAAAATGGAAACGGATTTTAATCCATATATCAATGCGCCAACATCCAAATACACAAAGCACAAATTCAAAATTCATGTTATATTACTTACAATGAAAAAGTCAAAACAGATTTCATTACAACTTAAAATCTCAGAAAATGAGTAACCCCCAACACGTTCAATCAGAGTTAGGCATATGCATTTATACTTTCGAATTTGAAAGAATTAAGTGAAACTAACCTCAGTCAGTTCATTGACGAGAAGAAATGCCAGTGAAGTAGCCCTCTCAGGATAGAATCTGCAGAAAGTTTCAACAAAATAACCTTTAAAATCCCATACACATGATTCTAATTTAGTGTTCAAAACCAAAATTTCAAATCGGAAGTTACAAAATAAACCCTATCCCAAGCGCACCAATAGTAAGAGCAACTCATCAAACACAACTACATTAAACTTCTCAACTACAGATACAGAGTCGATAAAGCCAATCGAACAAACCCAAAAATTTTCAAATTTAATGTGTCTGCTCAGTATCATTCCAAAACTTTCATTCCAAAGAAAAAGAAAAGCTGTCAATCAGGGAAGCAGTTTTAAACCGATACAGAAAGCACACGAAATAATAGAGTAATCTCGAATTTTAACACTGAACCAAACTAAACTCAATTTTCACATTAAGGAAACAGAGAGAAAAAGCTTACGCTTGGAGAAAATGGGTGTGAGAAACGAGCGAATTCCATCCAAGAGACGAGTACAAATCGACGAAACTCCTGAGCTGGTTTTCATGAACCGAAACCCAGGAAAAAAACACAACAATCCCGCGAAACTTCGCCTCTCTGCGGCCCCAAAACACGCTACTGCCGGGACCGTACATATTTAATTTGTTTTTTTCCCTTTTCAGAAACCAATAGTTTTTGTTTGAGCTCGAGATTTCGGAACTGATCGCTGATGGTGGAGATGAACGAGTCGTAAGTAGGGATGGGGCCACGTCAGATGATACGCACCATGCGCATTTTAGGATAAGCTTAGTATCTTGTTCTGGATGGATTAGGGTCAGCCATGAGGCATTACGGCGTCGGATTAAGGTTGCTTTCTCGGAACGGGGATGAGATGATTAGTGATTGACCTTTCAATTGAACAGGTCATTTTTCTTTTGTCAACTTCTGGTGATGTTATCCAAAATAGTAAAATTTTATGGCCAGACAAGTCAAGACATCAAACGGAGTTTTGTTATACAATAAAAAATTATTTCATAAAAATTGATAAAAGATAACAATATACAAATATTGTGTAGAATATAATTTTAATAACATTTCTAATACTATGCACCTGTTTGGTCTTTTTTACTGTTTTTAAATTTTTTTTTGTCAAAAACTGTGTCAAACGCATATAAATAAAAAACTTTTTTACAAAAAAATCTTTTTGAATTTATAAATAATAAAAAAATTTTAAAAATAAAAAAAAAAACTTTTTATCCTCTTCTCATTAAAAATACGAATAAATTATTATTTTTGTTTCTAAAATACCCTTAACATACGCTCACTAACTTTTCCTCTCTCTTTCAGTCACTCTCTCTGCAGTATCAACTCCTTCTCATCGAAGATCTTTCTCTTCGATAAAATTTTCTATCTTTTCTTCTCCACCTGGATTTTTGTAAAACCTAGAACCCAATACATAT